>JAYKKM010000209.1:1932500-2137500 GCA_035772405.1 Chrysogorgia sp. JL179-B06
TTTCCGCGAACGCATCTTTCACATACGCATTTTCAACAATGTTTTAATTATCAGGTTTTGATCATTAGCTTGCGTAGTCAAAATACGCTTTGCGAGTGTTTACGCACAGCAAATACATATTTTCGTGCAGGGGTTTTCCCCATTTTTCAGCGCAACTATTTTTGCGTATTTATAGTCTACAGGTTTAAAATAAGCATTGTTTTCGTAAAGAAATGCTTAATTGTAGTGTCTAGTGAGTATCTTGTTACTGCAAGTGTTGAGTAGCGTGCAATATTTTCCAGACATTGGCCATTGACACTTGAAGTATTATGTAAAAGTACAGTAATCTTAACATGTAATGACTAAATATACAACAACAAGACCTAGCTAGCATGACTCCCGTGAATAGGCAAATATTTTAGCGCTCACGATCTTGTCATTGGCTGTCAATGAAATTTGCTTGCTCATGCTGTATTGCATCAGCATTGTCATAGTTTAGTTTTAGAACATTAGGTCATAGTTAAAAATAAGTTTTCCTCTAACCGTTAGTATAAAAGCCGGTACGCTCATGCATTATTCATAATTAAATGTGAATAGCTTCGAGAAAACAACTTAAACTAATAAGGCTATCGTGTCCATGAGTGCATTTTAATTATTGTGATTTGTTGAGCGAAACAAAGGGAGGCAATCCCCAACAATGCCAAGGAAGAAGATCGTTGCATTACCAGAAATTTCGTACAAGATGGCGGCTCAAGATGGCGGCTAGCATATAGGAGAAACAATGGGGAGAAAAGAAATTCCAAAAATTTTCCTAGTTCTCGCTTATTTTAACAGAGATCCTAGCTCGATATGTATTATGCTAAATCTAAGGACCTTTTTAACCAAAAAACTCCACCAACCTCTTTCCCCACATTGTTCCTGAGCTCAATGCATTTTCTCCACTAATTTCGCCTATTCTGCCACAGACGCCATAATAAACTTGCTAAACCTGTCCCAGAAATTGTCCGATTTGGCCATCATTCGCGTTACCAATGCGAGGATCGTAGCTCGATATACATTCAACAGTGTTCAAGCTTTCCGTATAACTCGTAAAGCTTGTATTTTTGTTTGCACACATTGTTCCCGAAGCCTGTAATATTGGGCTTTTATTGCTCTGTTGAGAACTTTATGGATGGCTTTCCCTGATGTCAAATTCACCACAAAGCGATGCACACGAAGTACTTTTTTTGTATGAAGGCCGCCATGTTTCTTGTTGCTTTCCCAGATATAGCCCTATATACCGTAATATATCCCCATTCAGGGGCGCAACTAGAAAATTTCGAGGGCAGGGGTTGAATGCAAAAAAAGGGCAAACTCGCCCAGTCGTCATCGGAAAATTTGTGTTTTCAGAGGGCTAACTACAACCTCTAGGGGGGTCGGGGTGCATGGTTCCCCGGAAAATTTTTGAAAACTAGAGTCTCTGAAAATCGTATTTCCTGCATTCTGAGATTGTTCCTCACAGAATTGTCAGGTTCATTGATTGTGCCCAAAATGTCCAAAATGTGCACGTTTGGGAGGTGAGGAAGTCTGTAAGAACCGACATGGCACCAGAATTCAAGGGGAAAACGAACCAGACCTCTTTGAATAATTTAGTTTATCTTTCGCTGAATATCCATTGGCGTTAAACAAGGGAACAAACAGTGTTTTAGCTCTAAAATCCTAAAAATATTGGTTAGCCCACCCATTTCAAATATTTGGGGGCTATAACCAACCGCCGCCCTTGCGCTCAGTATTCTAAACAATTTGGGATACTAGATATCTTCGCTATGTTTCTTCAAGAACACTCAACCACCACCACAACAACAACCTTACAGCAACAACACCCAAAAATTAACATGAATGATTTACAAAATATATAAAGCACGTTCTATGAGTTAATGACACGCGTGTAGCATCTTTTACAAGGCAGAGTGTGTTTGAGTACGTAGACTATATACATTAAGAACATACTCTTAGGCCTTAAGACCAGTATTTGTCAGAACGAAATGCTGTTCTGCCACTTCTTCAGCTCTCTGCAGAAAATGCAGAAAACCGCTGAAAGCAGGAGCACGGGCGTAAGACGACTCGTAACCTTCCACCGGGCGCGGCGAGGCTCTGGGTAGAAGCCGAGCTTGAAGCCGAGCTTGAAGCCGAGCTTGAAGCCGAGCTAGAAGCCTCTGCAGATCATTGTATTGCGTACTATGTACAACAGACGATTACTTATCTGTTTATCTAATGTCTAAGTAAGTATTGATAGATAGTATTAGAGGTCTCACAAAAAGGGCAGGAGTTAAAAAGGGCAGGAGTTAAAAAGGGCAGGGGTTGCAACCCCCCCTCTAGTTGCGCCCCTGCCATTAATCCCCTATATATACCCTCAAACCCTCCCAAAACAACTTTGCAATTGCGCAAGTTTGAGATTTTGCAAAATCGTCATTTCGGGGGAAACTCAAAATGTCTGAAATTCTCAATCGTTACAAACAGCAAAAGGTGAATTGGAAATTAGGATTATGCTCTGAAGCCCCTCTTTCTTATGTTAATCGTGAAATCGATTTAAGAAATGAGATATTGTTTTGTGTGGAAATCCCATGGCCATTATTACATATGTGGCGCAACCTTCTCGAAGGCATATCCTGTGAAAATGCAAATTACATTGATATGTTAAATTTGACGGTGGTCGATGGCTGGTTTGTATTACAACGTGATTGTAAACGAATTGAAGAGCTTCTTGTGAAAAAGTCGTCTGAAGTTAAAGTTGCTTACAAGAATGCGAGGGGGAGAAAGTTCAAAAAATGCTAGATGACAAGGTCTACAGGATGAGTGTGAGAAGAGGGGAGATTGACTCAACAGAGGTAAACAAATTGGAGATTAAAAAGTGCCGTGAGGAGGTTGAAATGTACAAAAGCAAATATAGCGATTTGGAAAAGGAGAAACATAGCATTTATGAAGAAATGAAGGCAGAGGTAACCAGGCTAGAGGAAGAAATACATGACTTGAAAGAGGTCAACCAAGAATTGGCAGATTATGTGAAAGTCCTGGAGACGAAGGACTCTTTTAAATGCCAGGGCAAAAAGATAAATGAGGTAGGGTATAAGCAAAAGGGAAGAAAACTTCGACAGTTAAAAAATCGGGCACAATGTGCTTTATGGTTCAGTCAAAGTTTTGGTTTAGAACTATCGCAAATAAAACTGCATGATAAAGATGGCTGTGGTTACTCCTTGAATTATGAAGATGTGCCAACCCCCTCCTCTGATTTGCCAGATAGTGATCAAAATAAACTAGAAACAATTTTGTTCTTGTTGGACAAATTTTGTGTGGGGGATGAGGTTTACCATGAATTGACGATGCAATCGGATGATTTACCTAAATCTTACCTCATCAAACAATTGCGAACAGATTTAAACAAGACATATCATATTGAGAGAACTCTTGGCAAGTATCCTGGGGCAAAATTGGATTTTACATCTACACTAGCAGCTCATATCAAGGATTTAATACAGCAAAAGCCGGAGTTAAGAGATGGAGTAGTTGAAGTGAAACTCAGTGGAGATGGTGCTCGAATGTCACGGTCAACCAACTTTATGATTGTCATTTGCTTTACTTCGATGCAATGAAAAGGTAATGTCGTCAAAGAGCAACAGAACTGTGGCAATAATTAATGGGCCAGAAAATTATGAAACCTTGAAACAGTCATTATACAATTTGTTCACAGAGATAAATGGACTGATCAAGACAGGAACTATTTTAATTGATGGAGAGCATGTGAAACTGGATTTCTTTCTTGGAGGAGATATGAAATTTTTGCTGATGATCATGGGACTTTCTGGTGCTTCATCTGACCATGCTTGCTTGTGGTGCAAAGTCCACAAGAGCAATAGGTGGGATACAAGCAAGGACATGAACTTCTATACTCTGGATCCCAACTTCAAGAGAACTTTAGCTGATATCAAGGACTGTTCAGAGTCAAAGTGTTTTAGTTGCATCAATCAGCCTCTGATTGACATAGCTTTAGATCATGTGGTTCCAGATGAACTTCATCTACTTTTAAGAGTAACAGACCGGCTTCTTGAAAATATCATTGATGAAGTACTCGAAAGAGATGTTAAGCAAGATTTCAACCGACGCAAAGGACAACCTAAAGGACTTATTCTGGCAAATCTTGTTAAAGGGATTAATGATTGTGGAATTTCATTTAATGTATGGTATAAAAAAAATGCTGATGGGTCTACCAGCAACATTTTGGAGTATACAAGCCTTGTAGGTAGCCAGAAAAAGAAATTGCTCAATCAGTTACCAAGCAAACTTCATGAATACCTCTATCCAGATACATGTGCAACAGTTTGCAAAGTATGGTCATCGTTTGAAGAGTATTATAACATGGTATCAGATTTTAGTTTAACCAAGCAGGCTGCTGGTGATATATTTCAGAAAGGGAAGGAATGGATTGAATTATTCTGCTCGATGAGAAACATTCGTCCTGGATATGAAAGATCAAGGGTGACTCCATACATGCATGTAATGGTATACCATATTCCATTTTTTGTTGAGAAACACGGTTGTTTCAAAAAGTTCACAGGACAAGGAGTGGAAAAAAATAACGATGATGCGAAGAAGGTTATGTTTAGAAAATCAAATAAATGGGATGCTGCAAAGGATATTCTGCAGACAGAAAGCAGGCAGTGGGATCTTAAAGAAAGAGAAAGGAAGAAAAGTGATTACACAAAAAGAAATCATGAATACTGGAAGCCAAATGGTGAGATGACCCAAAACAGGAGAGCTAAAAGAATGAAGTCAGATATTTCCAACTTGCAAGTTAACCTTGATGAGGAGGATATGTCTTGTGCACCAGCTAATAACAATGTTTATGCAAAATGTACTGTCAAGGAGTTAATTGGAATCATCAAGGAAAAAGGCCTACACAGAAAAGGACTTTCTAAATTTAAGAAAAGTCAACTTATAGCCCTTCTTGAGGAATGAAAAGTGCAGTTATGAAGGTTTGTCACAATTTTGATATGCTTTCCTAATGTACTTGTCCTAACCCACCCTGTAAATATTTCTTACCTATAAGAGGAAACCGGAGCACCAAGAGAAAACCCACGACTGTTGGCAGAGTGTTGACTAACTTTTTCACATGAGCACAGCATGTTCACAAGTCCTGAGTAGACAGTCTAGGTAAATACAGGTCAGTGGTTTGCTAATGCAAGACAATTTTAGTCATCAAGCCTTGGCCATTGATGGCTTGAAAATGCCTTCAAATTATAGAAATAACAACACCAAGTACTTTGTTTTGTAAATACTGTAAATTTATCTGTGAATATGAATCATAATATATTTAATCTGTATAACAATACTGTGCATAATATTTATATACTATTTTCAACAAGCCAGTCCAACATATCTACTGCACATGAGAATGAACATTTTGAGTTGGAATAAAACTTACTTCATTTTATAACATCCAAATAAGACTATTTACAGTATAAGGAATTCTGAATGAAAAGAAAATGCAAATTATTACAGCAGCTTATACCCAGATGTAATGAATTGAAGTAAGTCTTATCCCAATAGACCTTACCGATTATTCTCGTTTACCCAACGGCCTCGTTTCCATGTTTGCTTCTTTTAGTTTGGCAAGCGCACGTAAAGGTCATGTTCCCACCTTTTCTGCACGAATTTGTTTGTTGTTGAGCTTAAACTCAATCATAAGCGTATATTTTTAACCATACTGTGCACGAAATGCGAGTAAATACCCAACACGAAAACGAGGCCATTGGGTAAACGAGAATAATCGGTAAGGTCTATTCAGAAGGAGTTAAACTGGTTTAATGAATCAAGAGCAATGTGGCACTTTAATAAAAATTAAGGACATTTTCTCAACATATTGTTGAGGTATTTCCACCATCTGTTCGCCTTCCTTTTTGAAATTCTTGGGTGATCGACCGAGAAAGGTTCTCATCTTCACTGGGAACATCATCCTGACCCCATCACCATGTTGGTTCAGCATGTAATTCCAGTTTTCGGGAAGTTTGCAGTGGTGGAAATCTGGTAACTCGAACAAAGTCCAGTGCTTTTGTTGGGCAACTTTCCCAAGACCCTGAAATAATTACTTATACACGTCATGGCGGAATTCTATTGAAACCCTCTGTTCAGGTCCTTTGTGTCGCAATGCTTCCAAGATTTCCCTCCTTAGTGTGTCGACACATTGTTGAATATCACCCACAGAAGGGTTAGGCTTTTCAAAATACCTAGGATGTGGAATATACATTGTCAAAATGTATTACCATATTATTTAAAACTGGGTTTCTGCGTGAACTATCATAAACACTGTCAGAAAGTATTTGGTACAGTCATACTTGACCAAACACACAGTTTTCAATACAAAATCTATACTCTTTGTACCATTGTTAGTATCTTTATTAAAGGCAAGAGCCTTTTTTAATATGTGCATTTATCAATCCACAATTTGCAGTGCTTCATAGCAATAATGTATGTTAGGGAGCACTGTGTTTATATGGGAAAATATATCTCTCTTAATTGAACATCTAATTAAATTGTTTAACTCAATTTAACAATAAGGCTGATAGACTTACACTTGCACAACTACTCAGTTCTCAAATAGTGCACCTTACTAACCTTAGCGATGCAGGAGATATGTGTTCCTCGGGTTCCCAAGTGTTCTGGAATGAGCTGTATCCCTTCCACTTGACCAGGTACTTATTTCCCTATGTAAGCCAAAATAAAACCTTTATTAATACAGGGCCAATACACCGACATAACCGACATTGATATTCAGATATATTAAATTGCTACGCAATTACCTCTTTATCGCGTTTTTGGGCAATTCATCTTTCAGCCTCGAACACTCCCAGGGTTTTCCTTCGATTTTTCATTTTGTTGTTGTCATACAGAATATCTGCAGAGCTTAAATTATGTAAGATATCGTAGGGAACTTTCTTTCCAGAAATACCAGATCTCCTCGCCATTTTGCTTTTTAGCGAATGACCGCTGAATGGCGTTAATTGAGAACGGCGACGCAAAATGTCCGAAATTTCTGGTAATGATGCCTGGGGCTTTTCATGCCTTGGCTATGAAGTGGATGCAGACAATAATGTGACCAAGATTTGGTACAAGACATGTCGGGGAATTTTACGAAGGAAAAGATTCTTCAGCTCACAAGAAAGGGATTGCAAAGCTTGGTTCGGAGACGTACGTAAAGGGGACTAAAACAATCAAAAAGAATAATTTTACTGATCATGTTAAGTCTTCAGTTACGCATAAAACAGCGGTTCTTCGGCTGGCAGAACTCCTTAGGAGTAACTAATCCTAACCCAGATGAGCAAGCAGGACCTTCTGGAGCCCTGAAGCAGACAACACTTCTGCCTCATATACAGAAATTAAACGCCATCCAGAAAATGCAGATGACGAGAAAGATGCAAATAACGCATTATACTACAGTGAATGCCAAGTCATTTCGCTTCTACGAAAGCTTAGTGAAGTTTAGTAACGAAACTCTTAGAGTTAATGTTGGAAATGGCTACCTTAATAATAAAGCTGCAGTTGAAATGGTGTCTTTTCTTAGCAAAAGTATCCGGGTTAAAAGCATCACCGAGCCCATCAACTCCAGTGAAATACGCTACTGCAGCGTATTCAATGACGGCAGTAGTTCTGCAAAAACCAGTGGCGTGGTGGCCAGGGGGGCCCCAGCGGGCGTCATATTAGGGGCGCCAAAACGTAGCAGAATGTAAAAAAAAATTTAAAAAAAGAAAATAATAATAATAATAATAAAAATTCTCTCTTACCTGCCTCAATTAATATTTAGAATTTTAGTTTCTGTTTTTTCTCTTGGACAGTGATTATTATTAGGACTATAACTCGATCTTGCATTTATATGCTTTATTTTAGCCATTCTTAGGTTTTCGTCAAACGCGTTGTGCGATTATTATAGTGTATAAACGCAAATACGCAATGCGAAGGCTGACATGAAGGAGCCTACAAATAATACCGCTGTACGTACTGAACGTTTGCGAAATACTAGTACGAGACGCAATGATTTTACGATAATACGATATGCTAATGCTTCTGGTGTAACGCAGGTAATTATCATAATCCTTTGCTGCTTTTTTGAATGTTCATTATCATTTATCAACAGTTATTCAGTTTTAACTCAATTATTGATTGATACAAGAATTGTTAATGTACTAACACATTCATATTCACTAAACTGCAAAGAAGTTAAAGCACTCTCGCTCTGACACATTCACATTACTATTTACTTCTTTACTTTTAATTAGTACAATGTGATTCTTAAAACTTTTAAACAATTGTTGGGAAAGTTTGTAAAATAATTGTGCTAATCAGTAATCATTCTTTTGAATTTTGTACATGAAAACGATGTCGGAAAGGCTAATTTATATCAATGCACATAAAAGACTAGTCACTAAGTCACTATTCTCCTTCTATTTGCAATTTTGCATAGCGTGTATATTTTAATATTCTATCATTGTTCTTTGTTTAGCAATGTCCAATTCCTCCAAAACTCCCAAAAGAAAAAAGTCTGGGGCTGATTTTCGAAAATTGAAGAAAGCTAGAGAAGAAGAGAACGAAAAACTTGGAGGTTTTTTGCTTAGTTACTTAAAGCCCAAAGAAAACGAGCCTTGCAATCCGTTAGAATCGGCAAAGGACTTGGAATCAAAAGAAGACGCAGCGATCTTTAGCCAAAATTCAACAGAGGTATATGTAGGAACAGACTCAGAGTCAACAGATGTTAATAACTCAGATGAACATGCTGCAGATTCGAACCTGGATGATGATTCTGTGGATGAATACCCTGAATCTGAAAATATTGGTTTGCAAGGTGAAAGTACTGAAGAGGCGCCTGAAGCTGTAGAACCTGAAGTGAATCGAAATGTTTCAATTGATAAAATAGAAAACACATTTGACCCTGGAACACTTGTTGGCCTTAATCTTAGCATAAGTGACAAGGAAAGTTTGATTAGAATGAACCTTGTCAACCTTCGGAATTTGTTTTGAACCGAAGGAGGAGATCACAAGGAGATCGCTCTCGCTATTGCTCCCAGCAAGTGTTTTTTCACGACAACGGAACAAGGCGCAAATGGATTTCCTACTCCCTAAGCCAAGACAGCTTATTTTGCATACCATGCCTCCTTTTTACAGATACAACGTCTAGGGGAGAATCTATTCGGCCAAATCAAGAAATGCCTTCACATGCACCGGTTTCTCCAATTGGAAAAAACAATACAGCAGAGTTTTAGAACACGAAAAATTCAATTCTCATCTCAACGCAAAAGTCGCGGAAGTTCTTTTTCTACAAGACTACTCAGTAACAGCTCGATTTGACCACCAGGAAAAGGTAGAAACCGAAAGAAGGAAAAAGGAAGTTATTTCAAACAGAACTGTTATGAAGCGTGTAGTAGATGTGATCATGTTTCTTGGAGGACAAGGGCTTTCTTTCAGGGGTCATCGCGAGTCTCTTGCAAACCCATGTTTAAACACGGGAAATTTTTTGGAAACACTGAAATTCTTGTCCCAGTACGATCAACCAATCAATGAACATGTTGAGAAAGTTCGTATCCACCATGAAGAACTTTCCAAAACGAACGGCGGTAAGAAAGGTGGAAAAGGGAGTGGCTCGTGGCTTACATTTATGAGTAACGATACTCAAAATAAGCTTATCAGTATTATTGGAAAAGAGATATCTTCTATAATCGTACAGAAAATCCACAGCTGCAGAGCATGGGCACTGATCGCTGACACGACGCCAGATGTAACTCATACAGAGCAACTAAGTATCTGTGTAAGGCTTGTCAGTCAAATCGGCGAGTGTTCTGAGCACATTCTTTCATGCCAAAAAGCATTGGGGACAACTGCACGTGACCTTTACACTGCCATTACCACAGCGTTAGAGTCGCAGGGTGTTACATTCGAGAAGCTTGTAGCCCAAACATACGATGGTGCATCCAATATGAGCGGATGTTACAATGGTTTACAGGCCATCGTAAAAGAGAACATCGGGAGCCATGTCATCTATATTCACGGTTACGCTCACATGCTAAATCTAGTCTTGTCTGACTCGGCTGGCGCTGCTATCGATGTTATTACTCTTTTCGACAATCTCGAAAAACTGTACGTTCTCTTTAGCAAATCGCATAAAGTGCACGAACTGTTTCAGTTGGTGCAGAAGAATGAAAATCTTCAAGTTTTGTCTATAAAACGCCTTAACACAGTTCGATGGAATGCAAGAGAATTTTGTCTCAAAGTATTTCTTTTGCGGTTTGATTGCATCATGGAAGTGCTCCAAAACGTTGCTGATGGTGGATCATTCGCGGAAAACCAACGGGCAACGGCAAAGGGACTGCATTCAACATTTCAAACAAAGCAATTTGTTGCAACTGCCTATCTTTTCCTAGAGATTTTCTCTGTCACTGGACCTCTTAGTCGATATTTGCAGAGTGTAGATGTTGACTTTGGGAAAGCGATATATATGGTTGACAGTTCAATTTCAAAAATTCAGGAAATGCGGAGTAGCCCAGAAAAAATCCTTGAGATTGCCGATTCAGAAGTTGAAGGTGTAGAATGGAAGGCAACAAGAATTCGCCGCCGACGAATGATGGACGGAGAGCAAGTAAGGGACGACCCAGCAGATACACCAGAGGCACAGTGGAAGCGTGACACATTTTACAAGGTAATTGACACGATTCAATCGTCAATGAAGAATCGTTTTGAAAAGAATCGACCGCTGCTGAAATCCTTTGCCTTATTTGCACCAAATCAATTTGCTGAGCTTTTGAAGAAATACAAGACATCCCATCACCTTCAACTTGCGATCAAGGCATTCTGCGAAGTGTACAGCCTAGATTCGTTTAGGTGTGCTGACGAGTTATTGAGCTTTGCAGCAACATTTCGAAAATTTAACTGCTCTCTGCTCACAAATGAAGATGGACGGCCTGATGATGAGCAAGATGTTGAAAACAACGAAAACAGTGATGGTGGTGGAGATAATGATAACTACTGTGACCCTGAGATGGGTGAGCGTAATGAGCATTCAATCCACGAAACGAAGAGCAAGACTCCATCATTCTTGGATGCTTTGAAGTTACTGTCTTTTCCAGACTATCACCTTGTTGACGCATATCCTACATTATGTAAACTTTATTCAATTGCAGTAGCAATACCCATAAGCTCAGCAACCGCGGAACGTTCTTTTTCTGCGCTAAAAAGAGTGAAAACCAGGATTCGCTCGACAATGGTACAAGAGCGTCTTGAAGCGCTACTTCTCATGGCAATTGAAAGAAAGGTCCTTTGAAAAACGCCACTGGCAAAAACCATGAATGAGAAAGAGTTATTCCTGATGAAGTCTGCACCTACAGCGACTCCTTCCTTCTCTGTTATGTCCTTGGAAGAGCCTACGCGCAGGGGCTGAAAGAAGATGGAAATCAAAACGCCACGGAGCCAGAAAGAAATTGGAATGTGTACGGACGGGGCACCCGTAAACATTGCGATGCACAGGCTTGTGAAAAATGAAATTGGAGAGCATTATCTTTTGATCCTCTGCCCCAATCACAAAGTGGAACTTGCTGTCCACGATGGCTTCAATGCATCGGCAATGAACAACGAATGTGAAAAGGACCTTTCGGACATTTAGTGTTGCAAAAAGCTGAACTTCTTGCGCCAGAGCTTATTTCGAGTTGTGGGAAAGCCCTTAAAAACATGACAAAATTAAGCACTGTGTTGCAGCAAGAGGGCAGTGAAGCACTAAAGAGGGATCAGCTATTTCCAAATACTGCGAAGTTACTTCAGGATTTGAACGTTGAAGTTTCACAGATAGTCCCTGAAAGACAGATTGCCTGATCTGCAGATGCAAATGAACCCGCAACTCACAACTACGTTTTGCTCCATGATTATCTCTTGAAAGGAAACCTTGACAACGCAATGGACAAAGTTGGAAGTGAACTTCTTCAAATTGTACATCAACTAAAGGTACGTCTAAGTGCTCGTTTGTTATCTGTGGTTGAAGACCCATCCTTCCAGTTTCATGAGTTTGGAGACATTGTTAGCGAAGTCGATGTTATTGTGAATTGGTTCAAGATTCTATTGGAAGCAAATGGATGCAATGTAGCTCGAATAGAAGAGGAACTTGAGACAGTTATTGATCATGTCAAACAATTCATGCCAATAAACGCTGCATCCAAGATTTGGCCTTATCGGTTTTCACGCCAGAACGAGCTGTGCATTACCAACATTTTGCACGTAGCAGAAATTTCGTTGTCCATCCCCCTGTCAAATGCGGAATCGGAAAGAGTTTTTTCGTTCCTTTGGCGAGTTTTTAATAAGGAACGCCAGGCTCTGGAGAACTGCGGCCTTGAGAATATCATCCGGTTGCGATGTGACAATGATTTCTCCCCAGAAAGATATTAACATGCCATTGATCTGTTTCTATCAACATACCCAAATGGCACTGTACGTAAGCAAGGGCAGCGAGTAGATGGAATACAGTACCCCAAGAGGAGAACTGAAAATAGTCCAAGCGTATCCTCAGTGCTAGATGAACTGGTCCCTAGTTCAGACGAGGAACAAGAAGAGATTCAGTCAGTTGAACAAATTAACCTGGCTGGTATATCAAGTGATGAATGGTCTTTATATTCTGACAAGGACTGCTAGAAATTAATATTCTATTTGCGTTCAACCTTGAAGCTAGACGATTTTATCGCATATGTTCACATTTCAAACCCTCGTGTTTATTTACAAAAGGTGCACAGTCATTTGACTTTGATCAGTAAAACTTCATCGTCTATGAAACGAACTTATCTTTTTGTCAAATAGGAACATGTTTAAGGCAAAATACGATACTTTACTTATCTAACAAACCTAACAAGTGACATGTTAGTATTTTAATTTGTCACATTGGCATTGTTCATTCCTTGTGTAAACATTGCAGTTTCATTGTTGAAAGGTGATACTTGAAACTTTGAAAAGTAAACATGCGTGTTAAAATCGTCGAGCTTCAAGATTTAAGCGAAAGTGTATGGTAATAAAGTAGTGTACATGGTCACAACATGCACTGTTCGATTGGAGTTCATACATTTTGTTAGTTGTTTTGTTTGCTATTGGCATTGATTGCAATTAATTGCTGTTTATAAATACGCATATTTGCAGCAAGCAAATTAAATTTTCATTTGGATATTGTCTATTTGTTTTGAAAATATTTGCCGACCTAGATTGAGAATTATCGCTTTTAGGTCGGCAATTTCTTGCCGACCTGAAATTTCGGGAGTTTCAAGGACTGCATAGAATATTCTATTACATATTCTATAGAATATGTCATTATATTCTATAGAATATGTCATTCATTGAATATTCAAGAGAATATTCTATAGAATATTTTCGTAACTTGTACTCTTTGTATTAATATTGCCTGTTGGCTGCTTGATTCCTGCTGCTTGATTCCTGCTGCTTTTCAAAGACGGACTCATCACTTTACACCTCGAGCTCATGTATTTTCCTTTTTAGTTCCATTTCTTCTTCCTATATTTTAGGTTCACTGGCACATTCTCCTTTAAATTCTCAATAGTATCACTGCCACATTATTTTCTTTTTCATCTTGGGATTGTCGTTTCTTCGTCCCTCGCAGTGTTTCCATTGCTTTCATTTTGTCTTGGTCAGCTTTTTCTTGCTGAATGCGTTCTGCATCTGCGATCTCCTCCATACAATTAATTTGCTCGATTAATACATCCAGCTCTGTCTTCTCTGGGGATATACCAGATGCCTGCTCTTCTTGTCTCGTCTTCTTCCAGTACTTCTTTTGAAGCAGAGTTAGGTGATCCCTGACAGACCTTTGTGATACAGCAAACTTCATGTTAGATGAGACAATTTTCTTCCACGCTGTTTCCCATTGCACTGATCCTTTCTTGTGTTTGAAAGGATTCACCGCCAATACGGGGACTACTTCATGTATGCTGATTTTTGTGTCCCGACACAAAATTTTGGTTAGGATTATAGTTGTGTTGGGGCCAGGCTTATATGAAGTAACCAGCTTTAGGCATACATGAAGTACCTGCCGCCAATACCTCACAACCAAAAGTACCATTGTGTTCTGTTGTCCACTCCATTTGCTATTAAAACACAAGAAATAAGATATTAGTGTATATATTCAGTGTAACCCAACAAACAATCACTTCTTCCTTTAAAACCAATAACGAACAATAATAAAATAAAGTTATTTGAATGCTTTTATTGCTTGAGCTTAGAACAAAAGCCAGTTTGAAACGAATGATTTTGCAGACATGAGCAATCATAACAAAGAATGTTTTACTTCATTCACAATACTTTTAAAGGGCATTGGCAACAAAAATTAAGTTTTTCTAATATGGAAGAACTCGTTTGATCAGTGGTTGTGAGAGTGTCATGGCGTCTTCTTTGTTATTCAGTAGAAATATATTTTGTTTTTGATTTTTTGATGTATTATTTTGCTTATAATCAATGGTACCTACGTGATTTAAATAAGCAAAGATATGGAGTTTGACCAAGCAAAATTAAATGACTCTTTGAAAATAATACTAGATGAAATTTTGGAAAGCAAGTTGGCACCGTTATTCGACAAGAACTTAGCACCACTTATGGAGTCGCTTGATTATTTGAGCAACAGCTATGACGACTTAACTAGCAGAATGGATAAACTAAACATCAAATTGATGAACTAGAAAAAGGAAACCAATCTCTCAAGTATCAAATCTGATCATTTAACTAAAGTTAAATCGACCCTGGATGAACGAGAGTAGTTAGAAATTATTGTGTTCCATCTACACCTCACGAAGATACAGACTTAATTGTAAAGAAAATTGGATCGGCGCTTGATATAAATGACAGATATTTCTGTAAGTCATAGATTGCCAGCCTCGTCTAGTTATAAAGGTAAATCATTGACACAACCGCTAATTGTGAAGTTCGTACGTCGAAATATTGACATCAACTGTACAAGTCAAGATCAAAGCTGAAGAATCTAACCACCAAAGATATTGGACTTGGCCGACAGGGTGAAGAAAGGAATTATTCAATAAATTATTCAATAAAGTATATTTGGACATGTTATTGCAATATTTTTCTCAGAAGACATGACTCAAGTCCCGCAATTTCCATTTTGCTACAGAAAGATATTGATAAACTATAGTAATATAGTAAGTAAAGAATGAAAATGACTAATAATGCAGGATTTGAAAAGCCAATTGCAGGCTTGCAGTAAATCCATAAGGAAGAATGGTAGGAGAATTATTTGCACAATTTGTAATGACAATACTTTCATTGAAAGACTGGAATCATTATAACTCAAACCATACATGGATCTGCCAAACATGTTGTCAATATATCTTTCTATTTAACTCTATTGATAACAATGAACTTTTAAAACTTAACTATAAGTTTATGCTCCCACAAAGTAATTGAATCTGGCCTAAAAGACCTACCAAGTTTACAACTTTCATAAACTATTGATAATATACCTAATCTTTCTGCAATAGCGTAGAGTCTGGCTGCTATTAATAGCTCAAAAAGCGGACAAACAAAGCAAATTATTGCAAATGAGCTATTTCTTTTGTTATGTCCGCAAGAATTATGGGTAAAAGCAGACAAACATCGGTACGCTATTGATCCTGAAGTGAATATGCCTTCAAAGGTAAATTTTGACTATTACAATGCCCATGAATTTCATAGTTCTACTGATATACAAAGTACTTTAATAGAAAAATCTTTCTCTGTCTTAATTAATTAATATGTCTTATAATTAATTAATATTAGAAGTATTTATGCTAACTTTAATAATTTCAGACAAATGTTGGCAGACCTTTTTTGGCTTAACTGAAACTTGGATAGATGCCACTACAGAAAAATCAATAAATATTGATATACAAAGGCTATACTTTTGTTTCACAGACTACTAATTCAAGGGCCGGTGACATTGGGTTTTATATAACAAATGATTTAACATTTAATATTAGAGAAGATTTGAACTCTAGTACTGATGAAAGTGAATACACTTTGTGGCAATGTTTATAGACATCCCAACACTAATTTAGAAATATTCCTAAATAACATATTCTTTAATAAAAAAAAAATAAAGAGAATAAAAATTGCATCCTGAGTGATTTTAACATTAACTTATGAAACTCCTGCTCAAACTGAAGATTTTATAAATAGTATTTTTATTTTTTTTATTTATTAAACTTCGCCAAAAAACAAATACAGTACATACAATAAAATACATGGCGGGGAAATCATCACAGCTCCGGAGGAAAATAATCCTCAGGGGCCATTTACGATGAGCCCGTACAAAAGTTCAACACATACATTTACTAATAATAGACTAAAACAATTTTAAATATATAAAATCTGTCTAAAAGCAGCAGGACTTGTGAGTAACCTGATTAAGGTTCCTGCAAGTATGACATTTCACACAGATAGACTTAAACGTCAAGGGATTATCTGGATCATAAATATTTTCCAGATAACATTTATATTTTCCCATAAGGTTATTTCATCTGGAGATTAACTGTTCTGGAATGCTACTGTTCTGCTCCGTGGAATATCTATCAACACACCAGTGAGATTGTTATTTTGGCGAGTTACTCGTTTTTGTTGTTTAATCTGTACCAAATGTTCAGTAATGCACTTAACATCTATCAGAATACGAAAGAATAAAACTAAATCGAGAATTTCGAGCCAATAAGTAATTGGCAAGAGACCCAGTTTCAGTAATCGATTACGATATGTAACCTTCGTACGAAAAGGAAGATTGAGTATGAATTTGGTTGCACGCCTTTGAACTTTTTCCACAAGGTTTATATATTTAATTCCCTGAGGTGCCCATAATTGAGACACGTATGAAAACAGTGATCTAACAAGGGTGATATAAAGAGAACGACGCACTGTCAGATTTGGAATTTCAACAGAACAGCGACGGATGTAACCTGATAGACGATTTGACCAAGAGATTGAACTGGTTACCACGACCCCGAGGTCTTTCTGTTCATTAACTCTTGAGAGTTCTATACCATTGAGTGTAAGGATGTAAAATCGGTTGGTGCTTTCTAGTAAAAGTCATAGCATTACACTTCGCAACATTAAATTCCATACTCCATGTTTCAGCCAAAGATGACAGTTTATCTAAGTCAGATTGTAACAGAATCTAATCGCAAAGCGATTTTATAACTTTAAAACATTTGCTGTCATCAGCATACAAAGCCAATTCTGAGCCGTGGTGAACTTCTTCGACCATATCATTGATGTAAATAAAAAAAAGCAGGGGTCCTAGTATGGAACCTTGTGGTACTCCAGAGATGACAGGTAAAAACCTTGAAGTTGCTCCAAGAACCATGACTTGCTGGGACCGGTCGGATAGATAATTCTTGAATCAGTCGTGCAGTTTACCCGTAATACCAAACGCTTTTAGTTTGTATAAAAGCTTACAGTGATTTACAGAATCAAAGGCTTTGGAAAAGTCTAAGAAAACTGCATCAGATTGAAGGCCAGAGTCTTTAGGATTTTGTGATATACTGCAAGAAGTTGAGTAGTAGTTGATATTCCTTTGAGGAAGCCAAATTGGAGATTGGATAAGTTTTTTTAAATATGATCTATGACTTTGTTAAAAATACACCTTTCAAGCAGCTTTGGCACGAGGGAAAGCAAAGAGATAGGCCTATAATTCTCCACCATATATATTGGTGCTTTCTTCAGAACTGGCACAATATTGGCCAATTTCCAATCAATTGGTAGTTCACACGAATTGAAGAGGTCTATTAAAGAAGGAGAAATTTGTTCAGCATATTCCAATAAGACTCTTGCTGGGATATTGTCTGGTCCTTGAGCTTTGTTACTATTCATGCTCTTTATGGCTGACATTACATCTGCACAATTCAAATTAATCTCTGACAGGGTTGCGCTAAGATCAAGATCATGGTGATAATAACCATCTACAGAGCCAATAAAAGAATCGCTATCATCGTTGATTGAGTAAATAGAGAAAAAATAACTGTTAAACATCTCCGCAACTTGTTTTGGGCCCTCAGCAAACACTCGTCCACGTGCGCTATCAATAGAAACTTTTTCTGGTACACTGTGATTGCGTGTTTTTTTGAGCTGAAAATAGACCAGAATCTTTTTGGAATCAGCCAAAGCTGAGAAATACTCTTTGCGCTTTTGAGAGATAATCTTCTTAATACGAGATCTTAGTTCCTTAAACTTCTCCAAGAAAATCTTGATTGCGTAATTTTGGCCTTGATTCTTGCGTACCAAGTGAATAACTTTGCCGGTAATCCAGGGTGGAGAGTTCTTTAATTTGATTTTAGGAATACACTGATCAATCATATGGTGTAAGGATGATTTCCAATTGTTCCAAACATTATTGACATCAATATCACTACTTGATTGCGTAACAGAACCAAGAGACTCAACAGATTCTCTAAGTGCGGCGAAGTTTCCTTTTTTATAATTATAAACAAACCTAGATGGTTTGTTTACTTTTTGAAGGATTGTATGGAAGGTGAATTCGATACAGGAGTGGTCTGTACGAATAAATGACTTGCCGACAACTAAATCCGTTATTTTCTCAGGTACATCTGTTAATAACAAGTCCAGAATATTATTGCCACGGGTAGGTTGATCGTTTACTTGGATGAGAAAATAGTCATCCACAAGAGATTTAAATAAATCAGAGCCACCGGCATTTGTAAAATTATTCAGCTCAGAAACATATAAACACGTTTCAAATTCCCAACGGATACTAGGATAATTGAAGTCTCCTAAGATTACAATGCCTTCAAAGTTGTGATTTGAATATATTCTGTTTAAGACATCATCAAAAGCCAGAACCCAGCTGCTATCAGACGAAGGAGGACGATAATACACAGAAAATAAGATCTTCTTACCACTTTGGGCCGTAACACTTACACCAATAATCTCTAGGTTGTCGTCCAATTCGATTTCGCGAACACGTTCAGCATTTATTCCAGATCTTACCGCAATCAAGACACCAACGATCACGCCTAAAAATGTTGTATCCAGTCGGAAATATTTCACTATCAAATATCCCCTGGTTAAGCCAAGTTTCTGTAACACAAACGAAATCGTAATCCTCACTGTAAACTTGATTTTGAAATAGAGTAAGGTTCGACACATGGCCAAGGTCGTCGTCTGTATGAACGCTTTTTAAGCTTCGAGCATTCATGACTGCAACTCGTGAATTTTTTAATATGGACATCAGACTGACTGGACCAGGATTTAATGAAATGTCGTTGCACTGCAGAATGACATTAACAATAATAACCTTTCAAATAAGATTCATAAGACGGGTAAACTTTTGTCTTTCCAGTTTTACTTGAACACTGTTACCGATGGATGATCTTGATGTAAAATGGCCATTTATCGATTGAAATTGAATTCTGTTAGCTTCATTTGAGGCGAAAATCACAGCCCGAAGATTACTAGGAGGCAACTCTTCTATTACATGAAGATTTCTTTTGAAAACAATTAGCAGGAAGACAAAACGCCAGACTTCTACAGAGCTTCAAAAACACGGCCATCTTGTAATATACCCAGACTTGGTTAAGACTCTTTTCCCAAATTCCAACATGGAAATTGAATCAATGGACAGGGAAATGAGTGAATGGACAACAGTAAGTTCTGTGTAGATCAGTACTCAAATAAGTTAATTCTGATGTTCAAGACTATGGCCTTTACAACTTACTAGTTGACTTAACAGTGAAACATCAAACCAGTCGATATTCGTATGAGTTCTTATTTTTTTGAACCCCATATACTTCAGCCAACGAGAATTACAAATCACTCTGCCACTCTTATCAATAACATTTTCTTTAATTCAATTGATTATTTAACTATAAGTGGCAACCTGATATGATTTATCAGACCACTTACCTAATTTCTTGATAATTAATCAAAATATAAAATACACAAGAG
Source organism: Chrysogorgia sp. JL179-B06 (assembly GCA_035772405.1). Taxonomy (NCBI): domain Eukaryota; kingdom Metazoa; phylum Cnidaria; class Anthozoa; order Scleralcyonacea; family Chrysogorgiidae; genus Chrysogorgia; species Chrysogorgia sp. JL179-B06. Next base: position 1,952,475 of record JAYKKM010000209.1, read on the forward strand.
ATCTCTCTAATGTTAATGAGGAATCTCTTTTGAATAAGTATTCAATATCGACTGGTTTGATGTTTCATGGGTAGTTATATTAGTCAGTTGTTTCAATCATTATTTTTAAAAACCACTGAAATTATTGACAAGTATCAAAAAAAGAAACTAAATTCTATTTCAAACCAACACAAAATAAATTATTTAGACAAAGACAAGAAATAATTATAGCTATCATAAATATAAACTATTTAGAAATAAATTGAGCCAATTACTGAAATTAAGCAAGAAAACATACTATCATAAATATTTCTTTTCTAATCAATCTAATATAAAGAATACATGGAGGGGCATGAAACAATTAATCAGTCTTAAATCCAAAGCCAAGCTCAGACCTACAAAAATGTTAAAAATACAACAATAGATTACTAATCCCAAACAAATTGCAAATGTTGGAAAAAATTAGCAGCTACTATTCCAGTTAGCAATATGTCATCCTCAATTTATTTCTGTTTCCCATTTCAACTAAATTTCAAATAAATTGAAAATATTATCTAGTTTGAATGATAATAAAACAGTTGGTCCCTATAGTATCCCTGTTCCTTTATTAAAACGTTTGAAATTTGTGATATCAAACCATTGGAAATTCGCTTCTGGTACTGTCCCTGATCAGATTAAATAAAATAAAAAGGGTTCCTTATTGCTTACCTCTAATTATAGACCTATATCTATAATTTCTATTTTTAATAAAATTTTAGAAAGATTGATATATAATAGACTAATGGCTTATTTCAACAAATTAAATATTCTCTATGATAATCAGATTGGTTTTAGATCTAATCATTCCACATCCCATGCTCTCATAATGCCAACTGATAAAATTAGGAACGCTATTGACTCCGGCAGGTACTCATGTGGTATATTTATAGATCTGTGTAAAGCGTTTTACACTGTCAATCATAAAATTTTACTAAGTAAACTTGAAAATTATGGCATAAGAGGAACTGCAGTAGATTGGTTTGTTTCATATTTAGAGAATAGAAAATAATATGTGTCTATAGGCCATATTGATTCCGATTATCAACAGACAATTTGTGGAGTACCATAAGGAATTGGGCCAAAATCTAATAGAAATAAATTTCCTATAGGAATTGCAATAGGAAATTTCAAACCTATAGGAACTCCTATTGGATTTTTTTTGAAGGGGGCCTTTATTATTCTTAATTTATAAAAATTATATACAAGTCCCAGGTTTAAATACCGTATTTAACCTTGCTCTGCCATCTGAGTTCTTGTGGCTCAATGGTTAGAGCATCTGTCCAGCATTCAGAAGGTTACGGATTCGAGTCCTGTCTGGTGCTCAGAGTTTTCCTTAGTATTGAGAACTTAACACAGCTTGCACAGCAAAACCTTTACAATATATATAAATGTTCTAATATTCTAGAGTTTCATCTTTTTTTCCAACTTATTTCTTAGTGATAATAATATTCACAGATTAGAATCTAATCTAAATATAGAATTAAAAATGTTAACCAATGATTAAGTGATATAAAACAAGCATTCACTGATATAAGTTTTTATTGGTACAAGCTTTCGGCTGTCAGACTACAGCCTTCAACGGGTTAAGAAAAATATGGAAATCTACACCTATATATATACAAGCAGAAAAATATTAAAGGGAATGACAGGATGTAAAATATAAGGATGTGTTATTGTTTCTTTAATAGAATAGCATATTGTCCTGGAAGAGGCTTTGAGTTGTTGTCGGCTTCGTTCGTTAATCCGGTGTGCCAAGATTCTAAAGTCTTACGTGTTCGATAATTGCCTCTATCAATAATCCGTCCGTTTTCGACATCAATGGCATGATCGCTATTCCAAGCGTGGTTCGCGATATTTGATCCCTTTTGTCCCAATTTTACATTTCTTATATGCTCCTTCTTTCGAGTTCGAAAACATCTTCCTGTCTCACCAATGTAACTCCAATCACATTGTTTGCATGATATTTGATAACGACATCTAGTTATTCTTATTTTTCTGCTTGTATATATATAGGTGAACGCTTGTTTTATATCATTATGTTTAAACCTGATATCGGCTCGTATATTTTTTCAATGATTAAGTGTTAATAAATTATCTTTAAACATTGAAAAAACAAGTTTTGTACTATTTCATTCTGCACAAAAAAAATCATGCAACAAATGAATTAAAAAATATCAAATAAACCCATTAGACAAGATCGACCTGTAAAATATCTAGGTCTCATAATTGATTTGAATCTAAATTTGAAAATCCATGTTCATGAAATGAGCAAGAAAATATCCAGAGGCATTGTATCCTCACTAGGTTGAGACATTATGTTAACAGAGAAGTTTTATGCCAACTTTATTATTCTCATATATCCGTTAATTATATATTGCTTACTAGTATGGGGTAATACTTATTACTCAATTATTAAACCTATTCTTATATTGCAATAAAAGGCAGTAAGAATAATGACCTCTAAACCAGATGATCATTCTGATCCCTTGTTTAAACAATTTCAATTTGTTAAAATAGTACATCTTATAAACTTTCAAAATGTAGTTTTCATGTATCAATTTCATCATAACTTATTACCTGTTGTATTTGATAACTATTTCCAATCAATTGCATCAAAACATTATAAAATAACATGTACACAACAAGTGCTCTGATTGGTCAATACCCGTGTTTGGGTCAGAGTATCCAAACACGGAAATTTCCCACCGTGGCTTTTTTTTTAAAATGTCGGGCAATAATTTTCTTTCAAGTTTGGACAATATATTTAACGAGAGCGAAGACAGTAAACGAAGGTTTATTATAACGACGGAGAAATAAGTAGACGAGTTGGTCGAGAATGCACAAGCACAGAGTACGAAATACAAAACAATGTACTACGTCAACATATTTAAAGGTACTATATATTTACAATTTTAATTCTCATTAACATTCATTAGGAACAAAAAATTATAATTTAAATGCTAAGTTTTCAAGGTAACAGAGATTCTAATATCTAAACGCTTTCATTTTGAAGAATTGCATGAAATGGACAATGAAACGTTGGACAGCAACCTACGTTTATTTTACGCTGGAGTAAAGGTGTAAGACGGCGAAGATTATAGTAGGTCCACTCTGCTAAGAATACGAAGTGGTTTGGAGAGGCATCTCAACAGTCCACCACATAACAAAGGCATGACAATAGCAGCGAACCCTACATTCAAGAGGTCCAACATTGTCCTGAATGCTAAAATTAAATAATTGAAACGTGAAGGTAAACAAAGCGTAAAACACAAACCAGCGCTTGAGCCCGAAGAGCAGTGATGTACTCGACTGTTGCAATCTCCTTGGATTACAGCGAAATGTGTGGTTTAACACAACCCTCTTTTGGTGTCGTCGAGGTCGCGAAGGTCGAAGAGATTTGACAAAACAAAGCTTCGTGTTTGCTCAAGATCCGACTGGTGAATAGTATGTAACGATGGCCCATTGCGAATCGTCAAAAAATCATCCAGGTGGAATAAATGATACGGAGAGCTTTAAGCATATGGGACGAATGTACAAAACCCAACAAGAAAACGATGGGGCTACAGTGCCTTGAAGCTTTATATATCCAAACTAAATCCATCCTGCAAAGCCTTATTCCAGACCCAAAACGTCAGTGGTCGTCGGCCGATACCGTTCGGTACGAAAACCGTCCTCTTGGTGTGAATAAACTCAGATATGAAGATTATTAGTTCAGCTGCTGGCTTGTCTACAATTTACACCAACCATTGTGTAAGAGCGACATCCATTACCCTTTGGTACGATGCTGGCTTGACCAACCGGCACATCATGTCCATTTCAGGCCACCGAAACGAGCAGTCGCTTCAGCACTACAACCGAAGACCATCAACATCACAAGCTCTTGGTGATGAAAGTTTTGATGAGCATCATGAAGGAAGGACACATGTCCTTCAGCTTGCTTAATAATAATAATAATACTTTATTACTTAATATAGCGCACTCTCCAAAAATGCACAAATGCGCTTTACATGCATACAATATACATATGCATAAACACTAACTAATATGTATTATAGTCAAAGTCTATATAGATAATAAAACAATTAAGAATATGATAATTTAAAAAGATGTGTCTTAAGTTTCTGCTTAAAAATCACAACACTAGAACTACACTTAATAGCCATAGGTAATTTGTTCCACATATAAGGAGCGCAAACTGAGAAAGCTCTTGACCCATACGACTTTGTATGATATGATGGCTGGCAAAAAAGCAACTTGTCAGCAGATCTGAGAGCTCTCTTTGGAGCATAAGATACAAGCAGTTCACTTAGGTACATTGGTGCTATACCATTAACTATTTTGTAAGTAAATAACAAAATCTTGAAAGTGATACGCTGTTGTACTGGAAGCCAGTGCAATTCCATAAGCAAAGGCGTGATATGATCAGCCTTACGTGACAAGGATATGAGCCTTGCAGCCGCGTTGAGAGCATATTGTAAACGTGGAATTAAGTAGCTAGGCAGGACATACAATAAAGAATTACAACTATCAATTCTAGACATGACAAACGCATTAACCAGTGTCTTTGTCGATTCAATACTAAGGTATCTGCGAACTTGGGAAATGTTCCTAATGTTAAAGAAGGCAGACTTGCAGATTTCACTGATATGCTTCTCAAAGTTCATTGTGTTATCGAACACAACTCCGATGTTACGCGCAGATGGGGTTGGAGAAACTAACGAGTTTCCAACAGTCATAGGTTCCAACGATGGTCGTGGGCGATGCTTCGAGTGCAAAATCAGGAGCTCCGTCTTATCATTGTTCATCTTCAGATTGTTATACAGCATCCACCGATTAATATCGCGTACACACGCTTCAACTCGTTCCTGGGATAGTTCCATATCTCCCAACACGGATGACTTGAATGTTAAGTAAATTTGTGTGTCATCAGCATACATATGATATGAGATACCATGACGACGCATTACATTACTAAGAGGATTGGTATACAGCAGATATAAAATCGGGCAAAGAACAGATCCTTGCGGTACTCCGCATGTTAGTGGACGACTGGAAGATTTATTATTCTCGATAACCACGAGCTGCCTACGATCGCAAAGATATGACTTAAACCATTTATGTGCAGTGCCCTCAATCCCGTAGCAGTTAGACAATCTAGAAAGTAGTATTCCATGGTCGACCGTGTCGAAAGCCGCTGAAAGGTCAAGCAACAAGAGAATGACACATCTGCCATCGTCTAAGGCACGCAGGATATCATTCTGCACTTTGATGAGCGCAGACTCAGTACTGTGGCCGGTCTTGTACGAACTCTGGAACAATTCTTGAAGATTATTGTCACACAGATGGTTGTTGAGTTGAGATGCAACAGTTTTCTCACAGGATTTTGAGAGGAACATCAAGTTGGATACTGGTCTGAAGTTCTTAAAAAGCTCATAGTCCAGTGATGCCTTTTTGAGGAGCGGTTGAGGAGCGGTTGAGGAGCTTCATGTCCTAGCGAAAAATTCACAACCTTGGTCACAAATGGTAACAACAGGTCCCAGCAGCCCATTAAGATCGATGCAGGGATGGGATCCAGAGCACATGACCTACGACATGCAGATCTAATGAGGTTGGACAGTTCCTCAGTTGTAACAGGCTCAAACTCGCAGAGTTTAGTACCATTGTAACGTTTAGGCTCAGGAAATTGGTCATCTATCGTGTTCCTTTCCAGCTGCAGCTCTTCGCGTATTGCTGAAATCTTGTTAATGAAAAAGTCGGCAAATGCATTTGCAAGAGATTCGTTATTGTCAGAATGAGGTAATTTATTCTCAGCCTTTCGATGAAGCAGCTTATCAAAATTAGAAAACAAACTCCTGGGATCAGAATGATTTTCTTCGATAACAGTAGAGCAGTAACCCATCTTGGCATCAAATATACATTTATTGACCAGATTACACTGACCAACGTACAATTCACGGTGCACAGGGAGTCCAGATGCTCGCCAACGTCGCTCGAGTTTCCGACGCTTCTGTTTCTCGGCCCTGATCACATCCGTATACCAAGGGGCAGCTGGACGCAATGTAATAGTGTGCTTCTTTAGTGGTGCATGTTTATCCAGTAAGTCAGATAGAACCGTGTTGTATCTGCAAGTGAGAGTGTCTAAATCACCACCCTCACTATCTGGATCAGTTAGGCGAGAGTTCATGATATCATCACGCAGTTGTCCCATATCAATCGACTTGATCTTACGATAAAAAACCTCCTTTCTCTCAAAAACCTTCTTTGGAATAGACAGCGTACAGCGAAATGCCCCAGCTTCCAAATCAAATGCCCCAGCAACAACAACGATCACTTCGCAGACTTCAAGTCATCAGCCTCCTAGCATAATTCACCACTTTTACCCTCAAAACCACGTGTACTTGTCACGTGGTCAAAAATGTAAACAAACACGAAAGTTCGTACTATGCACGCGAGCATGCGTAATCAACAATATGGTTGTAACTAAGAGATGTTCTTGGGGAACATGCAAAAATGACACAAGGTACCCGCATCTTCTGAATACAAACGCAAACGGTGATCCTGTGAATTTTTACCATTTTCCTGGCACTAAAAGATCAGCAGAAAGAAGGCAAAAATGGATAATTGCGTGTCATCGCGGCGATAGTTTTGCGTGTACAAAGGACAGCTACGTATGTAGTCTTCATTTCGTCGGTAGTAATGGCCCAACAAAAGACAACCCCGATCCTATATCTGCTGTTACAAGCGACGAAAAGGTAACCTACAAACTGTTTTATATATCTTGTTCGTTTGGTCTTATGTATTTTCAAACTTATTAACAAGTTTTTTTTATTTCCAGGCTAAGCGACTTTCATGCAAGAGAGTCGCTAGAACTCAACCAAAAAGACGACGAGCTTTTGAGAAAGAAGTCGCGAAGTCCCTCTTGGACTTAGCATCAAGCACAGTGAATACGTACAGGTCAGAAGAAGATCTGTCGATCGCCGAAAGTTTGCTGAATTTAAGCGAGAAAGGATTCGATGACTCACAACCAGCAGACGATTCAGGCGCTTTTATAACCAACGACGACATGGAGAATATTGAACAATCTGTTCCAGTTAGAACTTCTTCACCTGTTAATGCGACAAAGAATCGCAGTACACAGGTCAGTAGTAAAATGTGTTTGATATATTTTATCCTAATCTTTGCACCAAAAGTTCCTTTCCTGTTGCAATAGCCGATGACAATATAAGTTATTGTTGCGCACCTTGATATAAACAATGTATATATTGTTTGTAGACTGACCTCGAACTCGTGGACATTTCCCCTTACTCAGACCAAGTGCTAAAAGACTGTAAGAAGTTGAGGAGATATTTATTTATGGCCTTGTTGGGTGACCCGAAAAATACCGTACATTACGCTTCACACCGAATTGTTATTCTATATTGTCATTGACAATAAGTCGACATGTCAATTATATTCATAAGCTAATAAACACTTTCGTGTAATAAGTCACGATATTTTGTCATATTTCATAAAAGGTTTAACCAAGGAGTGTATTCAATTGCTTTATGGACACCTGAAGAAAAAGGCAAGTAAATTAAAGATGTGGAAAGGAACAAAAACTGCAAATCGAAAAACAGCCAATATGTATATACTTGTTCAGTATATTGCCATATATATTCAATATACACTATTTTAATTTGTGACAAGTACTGAACTATCTTAATTTTCTTATCTATCTGTTTGCTGAATGTAGCAAAAAGATCACTACAAAACACTAACCATTAGAGAACAATTCATGATGACCCTGGTTAGACTCAAGCGAAATCCAACATTGCAGATGCTTGGAAACAGTTTTGGAATTTCTGAATCTTCCTGCAGCAGAATAGTTACAAGCTGGATATTATTTTTGGTAAAGGAATTACAATTTCTTTTACATTTTGCTACACTTTCTGAAATGGAAGGTTTACGAAGACCAGATATTTTCCGAGACACCAGATCTCAGAGCCATAATAGATTGTACTGAATTTTTCATTGAGAAACCATCGCAGCCATGTAGCCAACGCCAAAGACATAGCCAGTACAAGTCTGCAAATACTTTTAAGCTTTTAGTCTCACTCTCCCCAATTTGCCATTTTAATTTTGTCTCAAATTTATTTACTGGGTCAATAAGTGATAAATCCATTGTTCAAAAAAGTGGATTTCTTAGCTTATTGGAAGCAGGCGACGTAGTTATGGCAGACAAGGGATTCAATATACAGGATATACTTGCTCTTCATAATGTTTATTTATTGGCTCCTCCAATTATGAGAAAGAACAAGATTTCTGAACGTGCCTCAACATTAACTCGAAGAATAGCTGCAGCCAGAGTACATGTGGAGAGGGTGATCAGGAAACTGAAACTATTTAGAATTTTAAGAAGTCCCATCCCACTAACCCTTAAACCATATATAAGTTCAATAGTCACTGTATGTGCTGCATTAGTCAACCTTCAGCCAAGTATTATTAAAGAGTAGAGATGTAATTTGCATAATAATTATTTATCAGCATATTAATCCTTCATCTGGCAGGTTTCTAGGATCTCCTTAATGAATGAAAACATCTTCCATTTAATGACACAGTAAAATTAATAAGTTGCCAAATTGCAACACTGCCAGGTAAAGGGTTAATGATACTCATTTAATACAAATATTAACATATCTATTGACTTAAGTATGTAATAATAAGGTGTTGCTCCAAGTGACAAACCATATACTGGTCAAGTAGAGAAAACATCTACTTTTTTACTCTTACACTATGGTTTGTCATTCAGAGCAACACTTCATTATCATTATACTCCACCTGAGTTCAGCTTAATACTTGTTCTTAAAGTATGTAAGTTAATTATCATATTACTATTTTTCAGATTTATTTCATAAAATTAATTGATGTGCAAAATTTGTGTGCAAATAGTGTTGCATATCCCATAGCCTTTTGAAATGCTTTCTGTATTCCTCAGCTTCCCCATCATTGAACCGCTGATGGTGTTTCTTTATGTACTGCTCTGGGTTTCTTTCATATTCATCTAAGTCCTGTTTTTAAAAGTAGTAGATTCACATTATTGCAACAGACAATTTGCATTTTTCGACATATTTTCACTTATTTCTACAACTATTGGACTGCTTTGCAGGTATTCACTATCTAATTTGCCCAGAATGCTGGCAAAGCATTGTATAGTATATGTAATCGTGCAAATAACAAAAATTTTGCTGACCTCGAAGAAATGTTTGAAAAACAAAACCATGTATATTCCACAACTGTTGGTTGATGCTGGCTGTCTTGGAAGCTGTAAATATAAAACAATTTGACTTTGTATTTACATGTATATTGTCATGTATAATTTGTCAATAAAAAATTGCTAGCTAACATTTTAATAGAGAAAAATAAATCCAAGAACAAATGGAAAAGCTACTTTGGCAGTTTCACCTTACCTTGAGAAGGTGGTGTGGTAGTTTGGCATGTTTCTTTGGAATATTGTTGAGTGTGCAAAGATGATTGAGATACCTATAACCAAAAAAGTGGTTTATAGTTGTGCTGATATGTACATTAAAGTAATTCCAATACAACACTGTTAATTATTGATAGAATTGTAATTTTATTATATGAAAATAATTACCTAATTATGTATTGATATTCTGTTTGTCTGTTAGACTTGTCCCAGGTCAAAGAATCTAACATCAGGATGTGCCTAAAATTACAATTTGCAATAAATTAGCACTCTAAACTTAAACACCAATAATGATATACTATACTTCTTAATTGAAACAGATTGTCATACCATGGAGTCAATATTGTAAGAAACCAATGGTAACTATAATGGGAAAAACAGTAAATTTTACAGGAATTTCTAATACAAATTAAACAGTCAAATCAATGGTTAATATACCAATGATATTAATAAAATTGTAATAGTACTACAACTAATAACTATAAATAATTAAAATGTTTACATTGATAGAAGTTTAAAAAAAACAAAAAAAAAAACATTTGAATTTCAGAATGTCTGTTCGAGTGTTTTCAATTAATGTCTGAATCTAAGTTGCTTAACTCAATGTCTGTAGCATTCAAAGTTGGTCTATGCCACGGGCTCCGGGAACCTCGCACACAAAGAATCAGAGCTCTCATCTGAGCAAAGCAAATTTTTGTGCGGAGCCAGTTCATTGCTACTCCTGGAAATATACCTTTCTTATCAGAGAGTTGTTCTGAAAGAGTATTCAGAAAATGATGTGTTTCACGACTGCATCCACCGTACGCACTAAAAACTAGTGGTGTAAACGAGGCATGCTCAACTTGTACACACCGCTGATTGTATTGGCGTTTCTTCTCTCGTTCGTTTCTTGAAAAAGCGGCATTCAGGTTCTGGTTCAACTGTGTCTTGGCGTATGGATTAAAAACCCTAACGTCAAAGAATGCCATTTCACATCTTTCCCAGAACCCTCTTGCAGCTACATCCAGACGAGCATCATCAGCGATATTGGAGCCAGATGGCAAATTCTCTCCTGTCAGAGGTGTGAGAGGTGGTTCCACTCGGACATCATATGCAACTTCATCTAAAAGGTTGGCAAATATATCTCGTAGCTCGTCATGGCGTCGGTGAATAAAACCGCCCTTCAGGCACGAGATTGCATGATCTACAGTGAACTGTTTCCCACAGGCACAATGCGATGGTAGTCTTTTCATTTTCCAACGATACCGTAATGCCAAAGCATCAAAGAACTGCCGCTTACTTAAAACATAACCTTCTTTCTTTATGGGCAGGGCTGTCAGCCAGCTCGAGGAACCTTTCATCTGAGCGATATCATTAGCACGAACCTGCTCCTTAGACACGTCTACTCTAAGTTGTTCCAGTTTCGCTTTCTGCATCTCTCCTTTCTCACGGACAATTCTTCCTCTATAGTTTTCCGCTGGAGGAAGTTGGGTGTTATCTGCACTGTTCCGAGTAACAATCAATAGTTAATTACAATTAAAAAAACAAAGTAAACCTTCGCACAATGGGTATTACAATATACTCCGCTTCAAAGTGACTGGTGGTAAAAAATGACTCGGCTGCCTTCAATCTTGTTGGCCTAAAAGTAAATTACATTTATTGAGTACTTTGAATATTTTTTTTCGGGTCTGGAAGAAACAAGTCAGACAATCATTTGCATGTTAATAGGTATAATTACCTATCAGAAACAGTATACCCCTCTTGTTCACCACATAAAATGGAGTAGAACAGGCAATCTACTACAGGGAACTGACATGACGTTTGTTCACTATAATTAAATGAAACTAGTGTTAGCTTTTCCCCTTCCTATATTTTAAATGGTTGTTTTATTCATACATACATCAGCAATGCACTTGCAATGTTGTCATTAATCATCTCACTTAGGCCCAGTGTATCTAAGTCATGTGATGTGATGTCAACACCATTTATGTTGGTAGATAACTGTTTCTGCATTCCTGCATTTTGCGGCTCATCCTCCATGACAACAGTTATTTCATCAGGTTCTATGTTTATAAATCATAATATATTTGTTTTTAATACAACCTATTGAGTGGCTATTTCAAATCAATGTCTAAATGCAATAACTGCAAACAGCATATTGGTGATATTAGTGATCATTAAAGAACTCAAAGAGGTTAATAAATTGTTGCATACCTTCGACATATCATGAGGGTTGCATTCTAAAATAAATCAGACTTATAAGTTATAGTTATCAAATTTACACCAGTAGCTGAAAATTAAAACATATACCGGTATATAGTGCATATATAAAAGTTAACTAAAATAACAAAAGTTAACACACCTTCTTTCACTAAACTTTTATATTCTAAAATGAGTAAAGGTGCAACTTGAGCAATCCAATATTTTTCCAGTTGAACACATACTTTAGCCATGAATGTGACATCATATGGTACTTCAGTGCAATGAACCCCCTTGGTTGTCCATACAACAAAATCACATAGAGTTAAGCCACTGACGAACATCTGCATCTGTACCTGGTAATAATATCTGCAGCTAGGTTGCAACTCAAATTTACCACCATTCATTACCCCTCCAATTTCTTGGCAGGTACTTCACGTATGGCTAAAGCTCGTTACTTCATGTAAACCTATCCCCAACACAGCTATAATCCTAACCAAAATTTTGTGTCGGGACACAAAAATCGGCATACATGAAGTAGTCTCCAATTTCTTTGGTAAGAAATGCCGTCTTAGCATCTTCATCTTTATGTACCCAAGGACATTTGTATTCTACAACCACTCTATTGCAACCAGTGATACACCTACAACTGCGAATGTTATCGAGGCTTGCTCCCATGAATGGTTTTGAAGCTGATATAAAAAAACCGCAGTCGAGCAACTGGACCTTATGGTGTAGATGGCTCTGTACATTCAGATATGCCTTTCTTGTTTTTTCTTCCATTTTAAGCCCCCATCGCCTTGGGTCATTGGGCACATTATCATTACAGGTATTCACGTTAGGTATATTAATAGCCACAGTATGTTTGGCAAGTCGAGTAAAACCACTTATCGCTTTTCTTAGTATTGTGTTTTGCCCAGTGAAATAATCCTTGCATTTAGATGCCGTCAGGAACCCTTGTTTGTGGATGTACCACTCTTTGCATTTCCATTGTCCAGTTGTTGCTTGGTTGATCTTGTTGACTTCATCATCAGTGAAAATTAGATTAGGGAGTAGTTGTGTTGGTTTGAGTGACTGACATTTCTGTAATAATTCTATAACCTTGCATGCCATGATTGTTTTCTCGTTTGATGTTGGTGTTTCAGTCCGTGCAGGACTCTGAGCTGGGTTTGGTGGTGTGTGGTACAATTTCGTTAGCAGAGGAAAAATGGGTGAAATGGGATTCAAGGTTGCCATTCTGGAGGTAAACAATGCTATCTCTTCCTTTGTGGTTGCTTGCTTGTGCTTTTCTTGCCGTTAATCAAAATCTTTATTCTGATACCACTTGTAAGGTCGTTTCTTATCCTTTAACAACGGCGCAGCTTTACCTTTCGTGATGTGTAGATCCTTCACTTCACAAGGCTCTAGATTACCCCGGGCTTTCTTCACCCACTGACAAGGGCCACTTGTCACACTTTCCTCCCCTCGACTGTTGAGAAAATCCTCCAGTGAATACATCGCGGCAGCGATATATTTACATCCACCGTCTCTCCCACCTTTGCATTTACAGAATGCTTTCAATACACTGCCTCTATTTGCTCCCCGACCTTCTAAAATAAACCACAACTCGTAGAACTTCTTGCCGTCGTCTGTCTTAGATTTCATGCTTGGTTTCACTTTCCCGACGTACACATGAACACCACTGTCTTTTAAAAACAGCGTTTCCAATGATTCCACATACCCAACCGAGAATAATCTGTAATCATCGTATGATTTATAAGAAGCAAGTCCTTGCTTGTCATACTCGGTAGAATGATAAATCAAATAATTAAAAATACCGTACAACCCGAATGGCGGCGACTGTATGAAGTTATTTTCGGTTTTCATAGCAAATGGTTACTGATTTGCATCTCATGAATAAACAACTGCTGCTCCACACTTTTTTCTTGGTCGTCCTTTTCAAAATTCGGATCAAGGGGCAACCCCATTCTTTCAACTGAAGAAGCAATTTCGATCAACGCAGGCTTTAGATGGCCGCTCACGGTAACACCACGATCCGATAAATATTGCTGCAGTTCTCTGATGCTCATTGATTTGAACTTGTCGGTTGAATTTACATGCGACATCGTTATTCATATGATTTAATCGAAAGTAAAACCTTTCAGTTCAATATATTTAGCGATCAGCGAACAACGCCGGCTGTCTGCTCAATAACTTTATTTATTGCGTGCTCGTGTGCATAGTACGAACTTTCGTGTTTGTTTACATTTTTGACCACGTGACAAGTACACATGGTTTTGAGGGTAAAAGTGGTGAATTGCCTTACTCATCCGCCAATCAGCTTTTGCATCTTACGCAAAACTGCGTAGGTCGTTAGCCAATCAAAACCCTTCTTATAAGCCTGAGAACAACAATTGAATTTGAATTTATTGAATTCGTCATACAATCGTTAAATAATAATAAATAAAGGAGTGTAATGACAGGAGGAAGAAACAGGACTTGCGTCCCAATTGAAATCCAACTCCTAAAATACGATAGTAATAAATATGGTTATAAATCTATAATCTAGTTAACATATAATTAAAGTATTTAAAAAGCTAACAACTGAGAAGAGGTACTAAGCAGCAATATGTTGACATATTAGCGTCGGCATAACTATGGAGGCTGATAGGAAGAAAGTTTATCTTTGTAAAAAGCATGCAAGATATTTCTAAAGCATTTTAAATTTGGAGCACATTTAAGGTTTTGAGGAAGATTGTTCCACAAGGTAATAGTTCTAGGGAAGAAGGAAGATCTAAAATAGTTTTGATTATGATGCGTTATGGCATTGTTGGAATAGCGGGTATTGTGTTGGTGGCAGACGGGTTTAAAATATTTGTTGAAGGTAGTATCGATCAAGCCGGCTCTGTGTTTGAATAAAAGGATTAGATCGCTAATTTCTCGTCTGAATTCAAGTGGGAGCAGGTTTAGGAGAGCAAGTCTATCCGTATAAGAAGTTTCACGAGTAGGATAATTTAGTATAAACTTGGTGGCACGGCGTTGTACATTTTCAACAAGGCGACGATGTTTCACTGTGGAAGGAGACCAAACGTTGGAAGCGTATTCGAGTTTAGGTCTAACAAGAGTACAGTATAGAAGTTTCTTTGTGTCAATGTCAGAAATGGCCCACCCACAAACATGCTTTATCAGGCCGAGCTTTTTGTTCGACGAGGCGTATGTGGATTCGATGTGTTTTTTCCACGTGAGATCGCTTGACACAATAATTCCAAGATCAGTAATGTGTTGAACATGTTCCAGAGGTTGAGCATCAAGATAGTAATCATACTCATAATCCATATTGACATGCTTTTTCCTGGATATGTGTAGTACCTTGCACTTGGATGCATTAAACGCCATGTCCCAGTCTAAGCTCCACTGTTGACACTTAAGATCGAGCTGAAGGGAGTGGTGTGAGCTGACAGAGGCGACAGGTCGGAAGAGCTTCGTATCGTCAGCAAATAGAGCGATATCGGAACCCGCTTGAAGATAATTAGGCATATCGTTTACGTATACGAGGAATAACAAGGGTCCAAAAATAGATCCCTGAGGAACGCCAGAAGTCACAGGGAGCCAGTCTGAGGAGGTGCCATCTAGAATAACACGTTGGTGTCTATCTGTCAGATAGCTTCCAAACCATTGCAGGATTGAGCCCGAAATACCAAAATGCGCAAGCTTGTTCAAGAGCAGATGGTGAGAGACCCTGTCAAACGCCTTCGATAAATCTAGGTAGATAGTGTCGACTTCTTCCCCACTTGCCAAAGAATCCAGGATGACATTATACACTTCCAGGAGTTGCGTTACAGTGGATCTGCCTTTAATGAAACCATGCTGAAGATGGAAGAGAGCAGGGGACAGATGGGGACAGCAGTGGTTGAACACACAGCGCTCCAGGATTTTAGAGATAGAACATAGCAGTGAAATGGGCCTGTAATTCGCGGCAAGCGAAGGGTCGTCCTTCTTAAATACTGGTGTAATATTAGCATATTTCCAGTTAACAGGAAACAAACCCAGGGAAAGTGACATGTTAAACAAGCAGCAGAGGGAAGGAGCTATCTCCTTAGCTGTAGTCTTTAGAAGCATCGCCGGGATACCGTCTGGGCCACAGGCCTTTTTGGGGTCTAGATTTTCCAAAACTTTACGCACTTCGGTGACCGATAGATGAATAGAGGTCAACAACTTGCTTGATGTTAAAGGAGGGACAACGTTCGATGTGGACGATGTAGAAGAGCCAAAGACTGAATGAAAAAAGCTATTTAGAATGTTAGCTTTTTTACAGCTGTCGGTAATGAATGTCTGGCCTTCCCGGAGAAAGTTAGGAGAGTTGTTTTGATTAGTAGCAGATTTTACAAAAGACCAAAAACGTTTTGGAGTATCAATAAGAGATTGTTTAAGCTTAAGAGCATGTTCCTTCTTTTTAATAATTATCATCTGTTTGGTGAGGCGCCTAAGGTCTTGAAATTCTTTGACCAAACCTGATTTTGTGAACCTGAAGAACCAAACCTGATTTTGTGAACCTGAAGTCACAGCATGACTTAGGCATAAATTCCAAGATGGCGAAATCTACTGGGCATTTCAAGTTAGACCAAGTTCTTCTTTTGTTAGACGATGAGAATGCGGATTTAAGTGATAAGTTAGGAAACTAAAAATATTTTGAATGTTTTCTGTTACATTTTATCATGTTTTAGTGTAGGGAATCCACTTGTATTTAAAGTGCCTATGAAACGAAAATTAAGTTTGTTTTATTTGAAAGAACTTTTAAAATAATGAAGAATATAAATTTACAGTTCTTTCATATTTCACTTTGTTCTTGAGATATTTAGACTTATGTGATATTCAAATGAGATAGCTATGACGTCAAGGGGTTTGCAATACATTTTAACATATTGGAAAATCGTGTATATCTTTAAGATTATCAAACGAAATCACCTGAAACTTTGCATGTGGATACAAACCACTAAACTGGAGAACATCGTTCTAGTTTCAATGTTGCAATAGTAATAATATAGTTCCCAGACCTCTAAGTCTCTTTGTCAAAAATCTTTGTTTTCTGAC
Organism: Chrysogorgia sp. JL179-B06; assembly: GCA_035772405.1. Taxonomy (NCBI): domain Eukaryota; kingdom Metazoa; phylum Cnidaria; class Anthozoa; order Scleralcyonacea; family Chrysogorgiidae; genus Chrysogorgia; species Chrysogorgia sp. JL179-B06. Next base: position 1,969,204 of record JAYKKM010000209.1, read on the forward strand.
ATAGCTATGTGTTGCACCAAAGTTAAACTTCAGTTTAGAATTGGTTAAGTCAGTGAAAATATGCTAAACCAGTACCAACCCGCAAATGTTTGGGACGGAAGAGAAAACAAATAATTTTATTTTAGAAATCAAGATGTCTGAAAACTAATTTGTTACCATGGCGACCATAAAACTAGAACGATGTTCTCCAGTTTAGGTGTCTGTATCCACATGCAATGTTTCAAGTGATTTCGTTTAATAATCTTAAAGATATACACGATTTTCCAATATGTTAAAATGTATTGCAAACCCCTTGACGTCATAGCTATCTCATTTGAATATCACATAAGTCTAAATATCTCAAGAACCAAGTGAAATATGAGAAAGCTGTAAATTAATATTCTTCATTATTTTAAAAGTTCTTTCAAATAAAACAAACTTAATTTTCGTTTCATAGGCACTTTAAGAATTTTTAAGTAGAATAGTAAGGGATTAATGTGGTGTTCTTATAAGCACGTGCAAATATTCTTCTTGCATATTTTCGAAATAATCCTGTCATTTAAGAACTCTACATTTATATGTGTCTTATTTGTGTTTTGTTTATTCAATTGCTCCCTGGACTACTTTGAAATACCACTGTTATTTTGAAACTTTGATAAGAGAAAAATCAAATAGTATGTTTTGATAAACAAATTACATGATTGTGTATGATTATTTTCTAAGGTAGTGAAATTGACTGTCCGGATTTAGACAGTGACTACAATCCAAGCGATAGTGAAACGATGGGAGATACCAACGAGCCCGAGTCGGCTGGGAATCGGAACCTGAAGCATGCGATGATGAGAGACCCATCAAACGTCACAATCATATAACACCCGAGAACTGGAAACGACAAGTGACCAAAAATAAAAGGCTCAAGGGTGATGGATACCAGAATGCAAAAGGCAAGAGAGACCGGCCAAGGTGATGGGTCCACCATGCCTATCAGCTTATTGTCAAAAGTCAAATCTGCAGAACTGCCAGTCGTTGAGTGAAGAGCAAAGGAAGGAGATATTTGACCAGTTTTGGTCAATGAATTCTTGGGAAGAACGCCAGCTGTATGTCTTTGCCTGTTGACAAGGTAATTTCAGGCTTTCATCCAATTATAGGCTAAAGTATAATTTTTTTTTACCTGGAACAAACAAAAGTATTAGTTCCATTATTACATTTAATTCCATTATTTTCCTTCTTTGAAGGTTGACATCAAGCAGAAGAAAGGTGGTACTTCATCTAGACGGAATACTTCCTTGTCGTACCATGTGAAACTTAGTGATGCAACTGAGCTGCCAGTCTGCAAACCTCTTTTTGCCTCTACACTTGGTCTTTCTCAGAGAACTATTGGTTCATGGATGAAGACCACTGACAACAATGCTGCGCAACAACCAAAGATAAATAAGACAGGTACAGCAGCACTTGTACAACAAATACATCTGATTGATAATCATGCCTATAACGTTTATTCGGCATGATTACTTTATTGGCCAAGTACGTTGTTCTAATAATAAAAATAGGTCCGCAAGGCGAACATGTGGGTACCGCTTGGTTTTGAACTGGAACCTTAGGTACACAATGCGTACATGTGTAAAGGACTGATAACTGAGGAGGTTAGGGGCAGGAGCAATTGCAATTAATTATGTTACCGTCGAAGTCTCGTAAACGATCTTATCGCCATCCAGGTTAGGTGCGAGCGAGACTGATGCGACAAGAAATTTGACAGTGATTTCGGTTACAGTAAAAACCCGCATCTCTTATGTGAAAAATTACAAAATTATAATTACTACACAGTAGCGGGTTGTTTAATGATTAGTAGGGACCTTAAGATTTACGACGGCAACCTAGGACGGGGACGTCGTTCAAACAAAAGAATCTTTATGAGAAACAAAAATAATGAATAATATTTATTCCCAAGAGTAATCTTAACCTAAACACAGACACTACAATCGTTTTAGAAATATTGAAGGGTTTTGGAGATCATTAAACAAACTTTGAGTGTTAAATATGCTAGTCAATCGATCGTGATTCCATTCAAGTACTAAAATTTGTATTGCTTTCACTGCCGTCGCCGTCCTAGGTTGCCGTCGTAGATCTTATAAAGTCCCTAGTATGAATATTAGACCTTTCAGGAAATACACCTATCGCGAAATATCTCGATCCCCTTCGGGAATTAGTATCGCATCTTCGACCGCGAGATCACTATTATGCATATGACTGGTACGGTCACCTACTAAGAATCATGCATGAAACCCGGCTCGAAACCCGGTATTTCACGATAGGTGTATAGTTGAATAATTAAAACAAATTGTAAGGAAATACTGTACATGTATACCATATTAGAGACAATTATTTTTGCCCCATTATAACCATCCCTTTGTGTAAATAATTGGATGTAATATTTAAAGGCCGAGAAAGAGGACTAGACCGGGTTTTCAAGTACGAGGATTTGTTCCAGTCCGAGGCGAAGCCGAGGACTGGAACAAATCCGAGTACTTGAAAACCCGTCCCAGTCCGATTTCGAGGCATATTAGAACTAATACATCAGTTTGACATCAGTTGAGGTACGATTAGTGGAAATGAATTTCAGTGAAGTTTCACTTCATGTTATTAATTCTGATTTGCAAATATCACTATAGAAAACTTTGACTGATCTTTCTTTATCTTTAGGCCTTTTTGACCGAGTAAGCTAGTTCTTCAGAATATTTATCTCTAAATATACTAAGTGGTCTGCTACCTTCCCCTGGTGCAATATTGTGAATTGTTTCTCGTTCATGATTTTCGAGGAAATCTGTAGCAGTCAACATGGTATCAGTTACACCAGCTGGTATTTCTGCTTCATCTTCACTCCAATCTTCATTTTAACATTTGAATTACTGTATGATCATGTCTGCTTTCTGAATAATCTTTTTCCTGTGGTATAATATCATCATCATTTGAGACAAAGTTCCATAAGGTGGTTAAGCAGTCAGCTGCAGTCTTGTGCATAGAGCGCATACTGGTAAAAATGTGTAACGATCAAGAAGAACAATAAATTGTTGCGTTGGTTCTGGTGGAGAACTGTACTTTCTTGGTATTGTGTACGTATTGCACCACCTAAAAAATTATGAGAGAAGATTAAGATATAATCTACACAAAAGTTACGATGCAGTTATACTTAACTAAATAAAAAAATCAATTACTTGTGATATCAATTACTTGTGAGTTGGATGTTGAAGAGAATTTTCGAAGTAACACGAGGTGGACGTTCTCTCCATTTACGCTGACAACCACTTTTACCCAGATGCATCTTGATAAAATGGAACTGCTCATCGTGTTAAGACACTTGACACAGACTCACAATGGACTCACAATGGACTCACAATGGGTTTGTTAAATCTTGTCTTTTACACTTGAATTGAAGTATAGTGAGCAATCTTGAGACAAAGTTGCATAAACAAAGTGGTCTGCTAGCTTCCCCTGGTGCAATATTGTGAATTGTTTCTCGTTCATGATTTTCGAGAAAAATCTGTAGCAGTCGATATGGTATCAGTTACACCAGCTGGTATTTCTGTTTCATCTTCACTCCAATCTTCATTTTGACATTTTTTATGATTTGGGTTAACATTTGAATTATGATCATGTCTGCTTTCTGAATAATCTTTTTCCTGTGGTATAACTGATATCATCATCATTTGAGACAAAGTTCCATAAGGTGGTTAAGCAGTCAGCTGCAGTCTTGTGCATAGAGTATATACTTCAAAATGTCGGTAACGATCAAGAAGAACAACAAATTGTTGCGTTGGTTTTGGTGGAGAACTGTACTTTCTTGGTATTGTGTACATATTGGCACCTCCTAAAAAATTATAAGGAAAGATTAAAATATAATCTACACAAAAGTTACGATGCAGTTATACTTAACTAAATAAAAAAAACAACTTACAGTACTTGTGATATGTTGAGTTGGATGTTGAAGAGCATTTTCGAAGTAACACGAGGTGGACGTTCTCTCCATTTACGCTGACAACCACTTTTACCCAGATGCATCTTGATAAAATGGAACTGCTCATCGTGTTAAGAGTTAAGACACTTGACACAGACTCACAATGGACTCACAATGGGTTTGTTAAATGTTGTCTTTTTCACTTGAATTGAAGTATAGTGAGCAATCTTGAGACAAAGTTGCATATACAAAGTGGTCTGCTAGCTTCCCCTGGTGCAATATTGTGAATTGTTTCTCGTTCATGATTTTCGAGAAAAATCTGTAGCAGTCGCCATGGTATCAGTTACACCAGCTGGTATTTCTGTTTCATCTTCACTCCAATCTTCATTTTGACATTTTTTATGATTTGCGTTAACATTTGAATTATGATCATGTCTGCTTTCTGAATAATCTTTTTCCTGTGGTATAACTGATATCATCATCATTTGAGACAAAGTTCCATAAGGTGGTTAAGCAGTCAGCTGCAGTCTTGTGCATAGAGTAGATAGATGTTTTAATGTTTTAATGACTAGGTTTGCAGCCATAAAAAGCTGAAATACATAGTATATACTTCAAAATGTCGGTAACGATCAAGAAGAACAATAAATTGTTGCGTTGGTTTTGGTGGAGAACTGTACTTTCTTGCAGGTATTGTGTATGTATTGGCAATTCCTAAAAAATATAAGAGAAGATTAAAATTATAATAACACAAAAGTTACGGATGCAGTTATACTTAACTAAATTAAAAAAAAAACTTACTTGTGATATGTTGAGTTGGATCTAATGATTTCTTCAGTTGAAGTAATAAAATTACTTCAGCTCCGATGTTGTTCCCACAGCATGGGAACATTATATACTAACTGTATTTTCCAGTTATATGAAAACTGATGTTGTTATTACATGATTTTTCATAATAATTATAAGTCATCCTAGTGGTGATTGTAGTACTCTTTGCCTTTTGTTAAAAAATAATTCTGAATGTTTAGCGACTTAATTAGCTATGATTTCTGTGATGGATGATAGTTCTTTATTTATATGATACCCAGATTGTTTTGTGATCACTAAAATAGGTTTCCAAAATCCCTGAATTTACACTTTGAGAAGTTGTTTTACAGTATATATGGTCGATGAGAGTTCTATTATCTGTTGTGTAGTCTGATATTAATTGTACAAAACTATTGTCTCTCACCATAACATTATAGAGAGAACTTCTATCTGTTTCACATAACCAATTTACGTTAAAATCTCCAATTATTACACTTTCCTCAGAAGCATCATCAGAGATAACGTCTCTTAATGCTGAACACAACTGATGATTGTTAAGTTTGGATGAGTGCTAATTTTAATGATCGTAAATTCGATGCCATTGATATTATGACTATAGGGATAACCAGGAACAAAAGGAACTCTGCTATACACTGCTGTACCACCGTAGGGTCGTCCACCATTTGCAATTGAAAGACTGTCATTACGAAATAACTCAAAATCATCAAGTTTGTACATTTCATTTGGATCTGTTGGAGTAAATCTTGTTTCTGTAAATATTGTTACATGCGTAGATGAATAATTAAAATCCTTACGAACGTCTTCAATGTGTTTATGGAGTGATCGTGCATTTAAATAACATAATTTCAAAGCTGAATTATCATTTATATTGTACAATGGGGAAATACAAAGTTGGAGACTTGTCTCTGTTCTTAGCTCTTTCATTTCATTTACAACGTTGGAATCAACGGCAATTTTATTTTCACAGAGGTCAGTAATATAGAGTCCTTCAATGGTAGTTACTCGACTCAGTGCTACATAATGTATGTGAGGGATTGCTCGGCGAGTATTGAGGTTGACGACAATTTCAGTTTGCGTATCACCTTGAGATCTGTGTACAGTTTTTGCAGCAGCTGGACGTAGTGGAAATTGCTTTCTGACAATTTGAGCTGACCTGTTTCTGCCGACAGCGAACTGTGTGGTAAGTGGTTTAATTGGAGTCCATGTTTGCTCAATATTAATTTGTTGATAAAGCTGCCTGTTTTCGTGCCTTGTTTTTCTCCCAACGTCTTGTTGATCAAACTGTACCCATATTATACCAGATGGTTTGTCAGGTTGATGTAACTGTACTAACTTAATAATATTACTTGCACCATTTGTTAGACCATCATCAGTTCTTACGTTTATTGCAATTTCTGATCTTTCACCTTCAGCAATGTGCAGTTTTGAAGCTAGCTGTTTAGTTTTGCGTGGGTCATTTGGAATTTGCTTCATTATTTTTTCTCTGAGCTCTGCAGAGTTGGCACCAATAACACTGTCTTGGGCTTTTATTGTATACTTTCTCCCTGTTGCTGCTTCATGGACTTGATTATTGAATTCATCAACCATAGCGTTTTGAATAAATAAATGAGTTGCTTGTTGTGGACAGTTTTGTTCAGGAACTATTCTTTCTTTGATTTTCAAAATATCATCTTTAGTATGCTTTCCTTCTCTTAATCTGTTTAAAATTTCTGCAAATTCTTTACTATCTCTTTGTCGCATAATTTCATCTAGTTCATGCATTCTAAAGTGTTTCTTCCATAAATTTGGAGTAAGAACACCATATTCTGAGTTATCAAAATCTTTGAATACAAGACTATCCATGACTGGCTTTAGTTGAAATAAATCACCAATTGCAATGATGCTTACACCACCAAAATCTTCCTTGCTACCTTTTATGTCTTTTAACCGATTATTTATTTGGACATTAAACATACTGTTTCCAACCATAGATACTTCATCAAGTAATATGAGTTTTAAACCTCCAAGTAGACACCTAATAGTATTTAATCTGTTAGAATCAAGAGGTTTGTAAATTTTTAGTGACTGACATGCAGGTACAGCAAGAGCACTGTGTATGGTATTGCCTTTGATGATAAATGCAGCTTTTCCTGTAGGTGCTAAAAGTAAGACTTTTACTTGATGAAAATCATCGCCAGCTCTGGTGTTATAGTATTTCAATGCTGCTTGGTATATTGATTTTGTGAGATGTGATTTACCCACACCTGCTCCTCCACTTAGAAAAGAGTAAAATGGTTTATCACAGGTTTTAATTTGATGAAGTGAATGATAGAAAAATTCCTTTTGTTTCTTATTTAATGTTTGTACCATTTCTCTGTATTCTTGATCAGGCAATTCATTTAGAATAAGTGGTTCATTATTTGATGATGCCGAAGGGATACCAAGATCATCTGACAAATCATAGTTTTCATTTAAGTCAGGATGTAAATTTTGAGTTCCCTCATCTTCATCTTGGCGTTCAATGTCTTGGGTAATTGGTGCAATTAAATCAAATTGATCTTCATTGTCATCAAGAGCTGCATTTAATTGTTCTTGGGCATTATTTAATTCTTCATAACAAACTGCATAAAGAGCCATTTGGTCTTGAATTGGTTCCTCTAATGCTAAGTAATGTTCTTTATAAGATGAATATTTACCAATTAAATCAGTGTCTTCATTTCGCCATGGTGTAAAAAGCATTATTAATTCCCGATAATGTTTCTCTGGGTAGGCTTCTTTGTTAAACCAAACACTTCTTATAATTCTGGCTTTTGTTCGCTTTTTTGGTTGACTTGTTTTGTTTAATTTTTTTGATTTAGAATTACATGTAAGTGATGTGACTGTATTAGTGTCATCACAAAGCTCATCATCATTGTTGTCATCATTATCTGATGTCTCTACTGGTAGGCCATCAATGTCCAATTTAGTAGATTTATTGTGATAAGGTTTATTGTCACATGAATCATACCATGCAGCCCAGTCTGCCAACGTTACATTCTCAACAATAACAGGACGTTCACTATACCTCTTTAGTAGACCGCCAAAGTGTATTTCTTCACATTCATCTGGCATCTTTTCAATTTCACTTAATGGTTTTAACAGTTGAACTCTTTCACTGGGTGGTGAAGTGGATATGAAAACAACTTGTCTTGAGGATTTCCTCATTGGCAATTGCAGAACTATGTACACAGCTTCTTGAGCACTAATTTCAACACTGTTTAAAAATTTATTTCCTATATCTCTCACTTGCTGCTTAATACTAGCATTTCCTTCCCTTGCTTCAGCACACGCAGTACGTAGTAGTTCACTCATTCCCTTTTGGGCTTTAGATATATACGAAACAATATACATTGCACATGAATACACATCAAGAACAAACTGAATATCCATATTTGCTCTCCAGGCACTGAGACATGAAGGATTATAATTGTTTATTCGTAGCTCATTGGGATTTCTTTTCAAAAATATTGTGGGACAGTTGAGGGATGATCGAATTGCCAGTAAATAGTCATTTTCAGAGATATTCAGATCAGTTAATAGCTGATCAAATGTGATATTTTCACCTTCTTTCATGTCATTTAGCTGCTGCTTTATGTTTTTCCACAAAACTTTTAGTTTCCTAATATCATTTTCAGATACATTGTCATCAAGGGGATAAAGTATTTTAGTTGACCTAATTGGTGGTTGAGGGTAATTAAATCGACATTCTTTTTTTGACTTTTTGCGACAAGTATGGGAGTGTCTGTGTGTTTGTCGGTTAACAAGATTAAGTAGCTCAGGCTCATCATTTGGTAAATGGCAACTAATGATCTTATCAATAAAAGATGTGACATCATCATCTTTATCAACTGCAAATACTGGGGCATTTTCTAGCCATATTAGCATGTGAATATGAGGTGAACCTCTTTGCTGATACTCAACTCTGTAGAACCAGTCTTCAATTTTCAGTCCCAAAGGGGAAACACTGCTCATTAAAAATTCCTTCAAAAATTTATTAAACTGATAATCAAAATGTCTTGCACAAGTTACTGGGTCACTTTGAATGAGTCTGCATTTTTCTTGCCAAGTTAATTCTTCCAGTTCATCATCAGTATAATCTTTATGATCAACAAGTTGTCCTAATATTTTAAGGAGGTGTAACCACTTTGTTTCAGCTGAGGAAAAGCTACAGAACAAACTTGCAGGACCCAATTGTCTTATCATTGCAAAAAGATCTTTTTTAGCTTTTTCAAAATATGGTGGTGATCCTCTTAGTGCTCTTAAGAATTTGAAGCCTTCATCAAAGTTAACAATTCTCTCTAAACTACCAGGTTGCTTTAATTGTCCAGCTGTTAAGCCTACATTATTTCTATGAGTCTTTCTCAATGCAATTTGACATTTACCTAAAAGTATTTTCATTTGTAGCTTTTTAGTTTTGAAAAATATATTTTCAACACACATTGCTGCTCTTCTGTCTGATCTTCTTAATTCTGATTTGCAAATATCACTATAGAAAACTTTGACTGATCTTTCTTTACCTTCAGGCCTTTTTTGACCAAGAAATATTCCCGGGTAAGCTAGTTCTTCAGAATATTTATCTCTAAATATACTAAGTGGTCTGCTACCTTCCCCTGGTGCAATATTGTGAATTGTTTCTCGTTCATGATCTTCCAGAAAATCTGTAGCTGTCAACATGGTATCAGTTACACCAGCTGGTATTTCTGCTTCATCTTCACTCCAATCTTCATTTTGACATTTTTTATGATTTGGGTTAACATTTGAATTATGATCATGTTTGCTTTCTGAATAATCTTTTTCCTGTGGTATAATATCATCATCATTTAAGTCTAAAATATTTTGAAAGTTATTTTGCCAGTCATTGTTAAAAATAATGCCTTGCTCTTGATAAAGAGCACTATTCGTAGTTAGCCAAGTTGCTGCCTGAAAAACTTTATGCGGTCTTACATTTAATGACCATGCAGAATGTTTATATCGCATTCGTCTTTTAAACTGAACTTTGATTGTTCCAGTCTCATGTGGTAGTCTTGGCAAGGTATTTACAGTATTGACAACATCAGCAGGTACATTAACAACATTGCCATTTATTTTAAATTGCTTGCCTCTTGGAGCTTGCATAAGCTTTTGAAAGGCTATTCTTGGTGCAACAAGTCTCCACTCTAATTCATTCAAATCAAATAACTCAGATGGCTTTTCTGGAAATAACATTCCATTTTTCACAGCAAAAGGTGGTATTTTATTCTTTTTTAAATACTTTTCACATGTTCGACAAATCCATTCAATGTTGTCAACACTCAATTTATTGAATAAGTACTGCGCCATATTGGGGTTCGATATTCTCAGTTTTGCAGCAGTATTGACACTGTGCCTGTACCATAACTGATCACAACATGTGCAAATGTGTAATGGACCTTTTGAGACAGCTATGTGAAACTTGTTGACAAGATCTGAAATCACAGTAGCATTGTTTGCTCTCTTTTTCTTATTATACAATTGCTTTGTTAAAAGGCGCTTTTCCTTGTGCTCAGCAGTTTCACTCTCCTGTGCTTTCTTCTTATACACTTGCTTCTGTAAAAGGTGCTCTTCCTTGTGCTTAGCAGTTTCATTCTCCTGCACTTTCTTATTATACACTTGCTTTTGTAAAAGGCGCTTTTCCTTGTGCTTAGCAGTTTCATTCTCCTGCGCTTTCTTATTACACACTTGCTTTTGTAAAAGGCGCTTTTCCTTGTGCTTAGCAGTTTCATTCTCCTGCGCTTTCTTATTACACACTTGTTTTTGTAAAAGACGCTTTTCCTTGTGCTCAGCAGTTTCATTCTCTTTCATTTTCTTATTATACACTTGATTTGCTCTAAGTCTATTTTTTATGCACTCTGGAGATTCATTTTTCTTCATTTGTTGACGCTTAGCAAGTCTTTTCTCTCGACTTGATTCAGTTTCATTTGTTTTCCTTTTTAAATAGTTTATTCGTTGAGCTTTTAGTCTTTTTTCTCTGTGTTTTTCATCTTCATTAGCTATTTTTTTTCCATTTTGAGCTCTTTTCCTTTTCATTTCTAATGGTCGTTCTTCATCTGCTCCCTTTCCGTTTGGGCTGTTTTTAGTTTGTTTATTTTGATTACCAGTAGCTGCAGAGAGGTCTGTGTTCTTTTGTCTAGGAATACATTCTTCGACATTTTGATTTATAGAGGCAACATTAACTGAGACACCCTTTATCTCAAAAGGCATAGACCGTCCACAATATGTACTCTTTTGACAAAAAGTAACTAGATTTTCAATACTCTCAACAGTGAGCAACACAGCTGTGCCAGAAGAATGTCGCCTTCCATACAAGTCTCTTGAATGAGAATCAAATACCTTATAACATTGTCCAGTATTTTTAAACACTGCAACTGTGCTGCAATCAATAGTTAACAAACAACATTCATAATTTATTTCAACTCCATAAAATAACTCATTGAAGGCATTTTTAAGGGTAACATAAGGTCCATTATTATTTCTCATGTACATTTCACCAGTCAATGACTCACTATAAGTTAAAATATATGTTTTGTCACTTATTGATACCATGTCAGGTACATCGGTTAACAATAACAAATCTTTTTTAACAGAACCCTTAATACAGCTGTACAAAGAATTACCATGTAACAAAATATTATTTAAAACAGAAGAATCCCAATTAAAAATATCTTTAATGTTTTTAAAAACAATAGCAGTCAATGACATTGCTACACACTGTTTACCCGCATTGTCACCAAATTTAGCTTGATTTCCTTGACAAAAATCAGCACAGACGGTGTTGTTTGGATTTACAATTTCGAAAATGCTGGGAGTGGGGCCTGGATTTTCTTCAACATCGTTCGAGAGTCTCAAAAGCAATGGTACATGTACCTTGTAGCACAACATTTCAAATGACAACATAATCACCAAAAACACGTATAAATGAAATAACACCAACATTTTATTCAAATACCGCCCTCTCAGAAAAGTACTTGCATTAATATTTTTTCTCATCTTATTCATGTTGACACTGCAGCACCCGATTCTTGCTCGATATTGTTCTAACGTGTCACCCATTTCAAATATTTATTACTTGGTTAACACACAACTGCTTGAAAAAGTTTATTCCGTAGAGTTTCTATTTGTTTACAAGCGCGCTGGCTTCCTACGGCTACTGTACAGTCTATTTTCAGTTTGTTATATACGAGTACGTCACGGTGTCAGTTTGTAAGCAAGCACAATGGCTTCGTAGAGTAGTTTTGATACTGATTTGAGTTTGATTTGAGATTGATTTGAGTTTGATTTGAGTTTGAGTTAGTATCAGCGCGAAGTGTCGACGCTGAACTAATGTCTGCTGGTGGTTAGTGAACCGCACAGCAGATACACCTGAAAAGAAAAGTAAAAACAGCTCAATTTACAAAGTATTCTTAGTGTTGATGATCGACTGCTTCGTAAACGATCGAAAGAAACTGCTTACCTTGCAAATAAACCACAGAAACTTTGTCAAAAGAGAAGGTTTCTCGATATTTTATTATTTTCTAAGACACGAGGAGGAATTGAGGAATGCTTCGATGATCGTGCAGACGACATTTTCCGATGAATTCCGAATGAGTATCTGAGTTGCGCAGTTGTAATTTCGATGTTGAACCCTTACCGCTGACCGCGGTACCCACAACGAAAAATAAAAACCAGAAAAAACAAAGGTCCTTTTGAGTCATCCCTTTATTTAGGCTTCCCCGCTTCAACCTCGTAACGAGGTTGGGTCAGGGTGACCAGATTTGGTAAAATATTTTACTTTTGGTAAAATATTTAACTTTTGGTAAAATTTCATCAATTTTGGAAAAATTTTAGTAATGAATTAATTTAGGAATTTTAATTATTCAGTAATATTTTTGATAAAAATTCGTGTTTGAATGTTCTGTTGTGCAATAGAGATGCTAAAAGCCAGCGATGAACGATGAATGAAACTGTCTAGCCTGCAAAACCTGCTAATTTCGAACATGGAATAGGAAATTAACGGTTTTCAGGCTAACCTTGGTTTGCACACACGTTTCTACGTCAACCTTATTTTATTGTTGCGAAATTTGGTAAAAATTTTCTCGATTTAGTAAAATTTGAACACAAATTAGTAATAACCGCTGGAAAAATCTGGTCACACAGCTCACACTGGTCAGGGTTGGGTTAGGTATCTATCGCCGTTTGAGTACTCTCTCCGACTCAAATAACCGAGAGAGAAGAGCTTTCAAATAGAAAATCTATTTTTTTTATTTAAACATAAGTACAAATTCACATGCCCTTAAGAGTATTGAAATTGAAATCAGCTTTTTAAAACCGAAACTGTTTGCTCTGGAAAAATCCCAAGGTCGAATCCCTGAAAAAATTTTAAAAAATCCCAACACCTTCAAAAAATCCCACGATCTTGGGATAAAATCTGGCAACTGGTCCAGATTTGGTCTTAAAATGTATATATTCCAACACTCGAAATTTTCCTTATATATATAATAGCGGCGAATAGGATCGTTGACTCACCTCATCAGATCATGATTGAATTTGACTCGGAAAAATAATAATTAATAACAAAAAATCTCTCCTGTATTTTTAGTTGAAACGTTTCAAACGAAAATACGTGCTAGTCAATATATTTTGGGGGGTGAGGACAGATTCTGCTTTCGCAGACTACAGTCAATATACCCTGTGAGCAGAGCCCAAAGGAAAAGAAGGCTTTGCTCACAGGGTACAGTCAATACCACAATATCGAAAAAATGGTATTAAACAATACTTGACCTTGTCAAAAAAACACGTCAAAAGCAATTATTGTTTTAAATATTTCAATCTGAAATTATTATTTTCTTAAAGACCATCGTCACAATAACATTCATGAACTCACACAACCGCTTGAGAAACGACTTGTCAGTTTATTTCACAGTCGTTGCGCTAAAAACATATCACTAAAAACATGTCCATAAAACATGTTTCATTTTCATGGGGTATTTCATGTTAAAGTTTCACAGTCTAGAAGTCTTGCCAAATCAATCTTGAGTTAAATCAATCAATCACTATCATAGTAATGATCCCTTAACCAATCACGTCAGACAGATCCCACGGTGTCGATTTTAGAACATGAATGTGGGTCACCACAGTTTGAATTTTGAAAGTGTCTCCACCAGTCCTTTGTTGAAGTCGTATCAATATGACAGAAGAAAAGATAGGTTATATTCACAAGCTCTCGCCCCTCAAACAGGGCAAAAAGAAAACATGGTGCGACATGCAATTACAGACAGATAAAGAACGCATCCGTGTGGTATGTTTCTCAAAATGTAAAAGAAACATTCTCGCAGAAAACGAAACCAACCTGACACCAGTCAAGCTAAAAAATTACGTCGTCCCACAAAACATCCACAGTAAAGACAACCAAGAGCTGTTCATCAATGACATGACTACGGTGGAATCTGCGTTGCCATCAGAATACAACTTCCAGTACGTTCCAGATAAAACAGAGATTACATCACTAAAAGCTATTGAAGAACTACAGCCTGGAGCTCTTGTCGCCGTAAAAGGAAAAATCGTAAAAGGAACTAAAATAGAAACCGTTGGAAAAAATCACTTGAAACTCCTGAAAAGTGTCATTAATGACGGTACCAATGTAATGATACTTCTTTTATGGCAAAACGACATAGACGTGGTTGCTAGCGGAAACGTCTACACTATCGACAACGTGAGAGTCAGATCACAAGATGGTAAGATCGCTGTCAGCACCACTCCCTCTTCTACTATCTCGATCAACAAAGATGACGAATTAGAGGATCTCGATGATGCATCTACAAGCGAAGTTTTGGCAAACGGCCATCAAACCATCATGGTAGACAACATCAAAACGGTAGATGTTTCCAAATATAAATGTTGCATTCACTGTAATAAGAAGTTGCAAAAAGTCTTACAAAGTAAAATAGTAAAATGCGACAGATGTTTACATAGAATGAGAGCAGAAAATTGTAAAACTGTAATTTCAGCTAACTTAACAATTCATGTAAATAACGAAGAAATTCTGTTAACGATATTTCAGGATCTCCTTAACTCGATTCTAGATGCCGACATAGAAAACATGACAAATGACATGATAAGCGAGAAATTATTATTATTCGATAAGCTTGAGATAACATATAACATGGAACATGTAGTTTCTAAAGTAAAAGAACTGAAGCATGAGTCTCTCTCAGACAAAATATCTCCAACTAAGTGAAGTTCAGACTATTATTTGCAGCAGAATAAAATATTTTTTGTCTTTCATATTATGAACAGTCGTTAAGATTCTGTTGTGTTCCTGTTTTCAAACATATAAAAGATCCTCAATGTATGTACTATGTAATTCCTATTGCTTCGATTGATATTCTTGTTAATTAAAAAGCAACAGTTAACTTGCACTGATTGTCTCTTATCTTCGAGTGAATTATTTAGTTGCGGCTTAAAATAATTTTATCCAATTATAGCTATATTATTACCAAAAATATATGGAAAAATTTCCCAATACTGACTAGCTAAGAGCAGTCCAGTCTCAAGTAAAAACAGTTCAGAAAAAAACAAATATAATGCAAATTTTTCAAAAACCATTCTACTTACAAAAAAATAAAAATAATTTGCTTTAATTTTTCATGAAACAAGTTCTGGATGACTGGCCAGTTAATTGTTAATTAGACAATGAGCCTAAGTTTTTTGCCTGCTTTTTGAGACAAAGTAGGCGGTTTTTGCACGCTTTTTGAGACAAAGTGAGTGTCTCTGGAACCCAGAGTAGAGTTCTCTATGAGAAGATAGTCACCAGTACACCCAAGTAGGCTAGCCCATAAAAAACAATGGCAAGTTCTCTAATTGTCTTAAATTTTTCAAAACTAAAGTTATAAATTATTAAAGTTATAATATATTTGCAATAAATTAGCAAACAAGTTCAATAAATAAACATGCCAAATTAACTTATTTGAACAATAGTTTGAGCTTGTCAATTCGAACAGTGACCAACATGTCATGGGTAAATGGACTGGGGAGAGCACGCTTTTCAGCAAATTGCCGACCAAAACAGTAATTCATCATCGATCGACAGACTCTCTCCATCTTTTATTAAACCTTTCCATATAAATGGATCACTATGTATTTTGCATAGGAACTAGTGTTAGAAAGAACTTATATTTAATATTATATATAACAGTGTCTTTCGATGACTCTCCAATCGATGCCAAATTTCACAATGAGCGCATCGTACCTCTATTTACAGCCAATAAATCTTTTATTGTAGTTTGTCAGTGTTTTCACTATATTTCAACTCGTTCTTTTCTTATTTTTTCCGATCACCGATCTAATTAGGTTTTTGATCAGAAAGTTTGTAACGCAAAACAAGGTCACGGGATAGGATGTTGCACTTGCAACTCCATTGCCCCCTGAGCTCCTGTCTGTTTCGCCACCACTGATCTATTGTTATACTGTACCGATACTATACAGTCATTATCTTCATTCCAATTTTCACTTCAACAGCAGACGCATGTACACATTGTGTACCTATTTTTAAGACAAACATACCGTAGGTTCCATTATTATATACATGTCATGGATAAATTCACTGGTTAATGATTCACTATAAGTTAAGGCATAAGTTTTCTCATCTAATAATTAATAGTTATTGGATAAGGTGA
Organism: Chrysogorgia sp. JL179-B06; assembly: GCA_035772405.1. Classification (NCBI taxonomy): domain Eukaryota; kingdom Metazoa; phylum Cnidaria; class Anthozoa; order Scleralcyonacea; family Chrysogorgiidae; genus Chrysogorgia; species Chrysogorgia sp. JL179-B06. Next base: position 1,985,647 of record JAYKKM010000209.1, read on the forward strand.
AGCATGATATTGAGAATTATTAAGGCTAAGGTTTGTGTTATCTGCCGAATCCGAAAGCTGAGGCGGACAACACAAACTGAGACCTTGATAATTCTCGATATCATGTGAAAACCAAATCCAATAATTGTTTTATTATTCATAAGCAGTGCTAAAACAATGTTACGTTGGCAAATCTTTGCAAAGAACACACCATTTCCCCATTTTCTTTTGCTGTATACAAGCCGGTAACAGCAAGTTGATATTGGATTAATTGGAATAATGATGTTATAGCTAAATTTTTTAACCATAATATTGGAACAGTGACATCACATGAAGCTGATGTCACAAATTAGTTGTATGCCAACAGCCAATCAATATTGAGATAGAGTAGAGTATGCAGCGGTAATATAAATACCATGTTAGGAACATCTGCCAAGAACAAAAAACTTAGAGGAACTATTCTATAATGCTGAAATCGTCTTAATGATGTTCGTAATCTTATTATTAAAATTATTGATTAATGACTTTATTATTTTTATTATATATCAATACTGGCCAAAGTGACAGAGACACCTTTTATTTCAAATTGTCAAGGCTTTCAACAGTAAACAAAACACATCTACCAGAAAAACATGACATTCCATGACATCCCTTGAGTGTGAATAAAATATCTTAATTGAAATTATTGTCTGACATTTTGAACACTGAAACACTGTACAATCAAAACAGATGAATATACTGCATAACATTTGAATTTGACGAAGAAATATAAAACAGTCACAGACAATAATATATAAACAATATAGTACGAAGCTAAGCACATCATTTTATGATCAAAGAAATACCTATAGTAAATACCTGAAAGCGAGAAAGACACAACTTACCTTTAATGTAAACTACACAAGCCTCGTCAAGAAAGACAAGACTTTTTGAGGATTGTCGAAAACTTCTCCGATGGCGAAATCAACAACGCACTCGATCAGAAGACACGCCACGAGGAAGAGGGAATTATTAAGCCAAAATTAAAACGCACTCGATCAGAAGAGACCACGAAGATCACGAGCATTGCCAACTTACACGACACAACCTTTGCACGTTGTACTTGTCGACAAGTTTAAGGAAGTTTTTCGAGATTTTCTACCGTAGTTTGTAGGAATTGACCTACGACATTTTCCGATGAATTCCGAATTATTATCTGAGTTGCGCAGTTGTAATTTCGATGTTGAACCCTTACCTACCTACCTAGCCACCTCAACGCCATGACTATATGGGTACCGCTGACCGCGGTACCCACAATAATATACTGCTACAATATGTTGTGTGTATTTAGGTGTATAATTTTAGGACTACAAAATTACTACGTCACTTAAATCTTGTTCCTTCTCTTTTCAGGAAAACATGTGCCTGTGGCTGATGCAGATTGCAATTTCTTGAAAAATTGGCTTTCAGGCTTGCCAACTGTTCCATCGCATGACTGCCGCAATGTTCCTGCATATAAGGAAAATAAATTTCTTGAACCAGGGACAACAAAAAGTAAACTGTATCAAGAGTATCAAAAGTCTGCTGGTGAAGCTGGTATGAGGGTAGTTGGCGAGAAATTTTTCAGCATCGTTTTCGACCAAGAGGGGTTTTCCATATTCACACCGCGCAAAGACCAGTGTGATGTGTGCATCGGGGCTAAGCATGGGAATGTGGATCAAGACAAATATAATGCCCATATAAATGCCAAGAATGAAGCTCGAGGTGAGAAGGCAAAAGGCAAAAGATAAGGAGGCAGCAAATGAGAAACTATCTGTTTGGACTATGGATGTACAGGCTGTGCTCATTTGTCCTAAGACTAAAGCAAGTACAATGTACTATAAGACTAAACAATTACACCTGCTACAACCTCGGCAATAAAGAAGGCTACTGCTACCCTTGGGAAGAGCATGAGGGTAATTTAAGTGCAGAGGTATTTGCCCATCTTCAATACCAGCACTTTTCAAATATTCTTAATGCTAACCCAGCCATTGAGAAGATCATTGTTTGGAGTGATGGCTGTGGATATCAAAACCGCAATGCAGCGCTCAGCAATGTTTATTTCCATTTTGCAAAAGAATACAACGTTGTCATCGAGCAGAAATATCTGGTTGTAGGGCACACTCAAATGGAGTGTGACTCTATGCACAGCACGATTGAGCGAAAGATCGTAGCAGATATCTTCACGCCTCGTGACTACTATGTGATATTTGAGACAGCACGAAATCAACCACAGCCATACCATGTCCATGTTACGCCAATGTAGCATCAGGATGTCATGGAGATGACTGGAAAATATTTCACATCTATTAGACCTGGAAAAAAACCTGGCGGTCTTCGATCTGAGGGAACTCCAGTATACCCCAGCTGGACAAATCTGGACAAATTTTGTCCAAAATTTTTCAGCTGGACAAATTTTGGGTCGGAAACTGAGTGGATGAATCTTCCTCAACGGATCAACATTCCTACTACTCCTTTCCAGTGGAAGCGTCTGTTTGAAGCTCCACTGCCCCATAACATTGCGAAAATTCAATAATTTAAAGTCAATGAAATCTGTGATGCCAAAGTATAGCCATCATTATTTTGACACTTTACCTCATTTAAGTATTTAAATTTAGTAAATGTAGTATTGCAAACAGACAAACTTAGCTTGCTACTTGATACTACAAATGTAAAACTTGCCTAAGTCATAATTGCAAAGAAATGTGATGCCTCAAACGTTAAATTGCCTAACTCACAGGCTGTTCACTGCTATATTTACCTAAGTCATATATAGCCGTTATGTAATCTTTGTGGGAGTAAACTATAATTGTATTCTATTTCCCTTGTAGTCATACCTTCTTGTTTAAAAAATCAAGAAAAAAGAACATTCCGTTTGCCAGAAAATTATTTTTTCTTGTTTTTCTCAAAATGTCAGAAAATTAGTTAGGCTATGAGGCTGACGATTCTGAAAAAATTAATACGTGGTTAAAAGAAAGGACATCAAACTATTAGGTATTGACCATTGCAAAAAAGAGTGCCTAACGCTTCCCTTGGAAATAGGTGATGCAGTCAAAGTTAAATATGGTTTGCGTTGGTTCGACACAGAAGTAGCCGAAATTGGGGAACCAAAAAGCGAGGAAGGTAAGGCAGTCTCATGTTCTTTGAGAAATGCGAAAGCCTAACTAGTTTTTCTGAAATGTGTCGGAAGGCAATGACATAACTTTTTTTACCTTTTGTTTTAATTTCTTAGTGGCAGAAACTGATGTCCAATTTCCTTCATTTCTCAAGACAGCGGATGATCATTATAAACAATTTCTTGCCAAGACGAAATAGAATATGTCTCAGAAGTAAAACGAAAAAGAAATGAGAAGCAACAAGTCAACGTGTCCAAATCTGTTCATGCAGATTCCTTGTCCAAAAACATTTGTAACGAGCAGCCTCGCCACGAGATGCTGGAATGCGAGGCCCTAATAGAACAAGTGAGTGACCCTGAGAAAAATTCTGTACTTGCTGAAAACTTGACCAATGTGAGTAGTGGTTTTAACCGTATAGGCGTAGACAATTGATACGTTTTATGCTTGCATATATCGAGTTAATCAATTACGTGCAGGCTATGGTCAGCCATAGCTATATATATATATATATATATAAAACAAATAGATTGCCACTACTAAAGCGCACTTAAAACTTTATTGACCAATTTTTGGCTGCATGTCACAGCCTTCCTCAGGCCAACAAGAAAATAACCTAATAATTATTCTAATATATAGTATATAATATCACGTTTGCGAGTTTTCCCTTTGTCTTAACGAGTTGATTTAATCACTAATACACCCCGATTGAAGTTGTATTAGAACTAATACGACCGCGGCAAACCGTGACGACAGGTAGTATTACACTAATACGACCTAAGGTAGGATGAACCCCAGTAGAATTATCAAATCACACACGAAACATTGCAGTATTACATCATTTTTATTAACCCATCTCGAAGTATGATTTTCGGGTCATTTAGTAAAATTCCCTCGGACCTTCGGTCCTCGGGAATTTTACTAAATGACCCTCATCGAGCGGGCGGTTTAATAGCTAATACGCCTCATTTCATGATATTACTTATAATTATAATATGGTAATTAAAATACTAAGAATAAAGACACTAATAGTTAAAACAGAAGTTAATTGACAGTTAAAAACAATCATTGTTGTACAAAGTCATGGCTCGAATTATTTCATCCAAAAGTTCTCACAAAACCTTAAATTGTTATATTCTTGGTCGATCAATGTGAACTTCAGATTCTTATGGCAAGCGTTATGTATGTCTATAAAATGTGTTGCTATGCTGCAAGTTCTCTTATTATGTTTAATATGAGATTTATAGTTGTCAAGATGCGTCTTAAAATTGAAGGTTGGTCCAACACCCTGTAACCCGCAAGTTACATATTCAGCCAAGTAAACCACATTCGTAGACTTGCAACTCAATGATTTCCGGATGGTGAATGTCCGACCAGCTGAACGAATTGATGTACAGGCATTTAAAAACTCTTTACAGCAATCACATCGCTTTGCTGTGCACTTAAAGCAACCTTTCATTTTCCTCTGGGTATTCTTTTGTGGATTCGATGGTGCCAGAAGTTCTTTCAAATCGGCGCTCCGTTTTAATGACGCTCCGAATGGAGCGCGTTTAACGAAAGTTGAATGCATATGAAGACCAATTCGATGTTCCGGTGGAATGTATTCATGAATTGCTTTGGAAATTTGCTTGACAAAAAACTGTTCCAGTTATCATGGTGAGTATTGGTTACAGAAAAATGCATGTTCATATGCAGATATTGTCGCTGAAGAGATTGATAACCGAGTTCTTAATTCTTGTGACAAATATCCAGAGTTGTGCTGTTGGTTTCGTTTTCGAGATGATATATTTGTTCTTTGGCGGGATCAGAAGAAAGGCTGCAAGAATTTAAGTTTTGAATACTTTTGACCCGAACTTTCAATTTACTATGGATGTAGGCAAGCGTAGCCTGCATTTCCTTGATCTGCATATTACCATCGTTAATAATCGATTAGAAACTTCCATTTACAGCAAGCCAACCGATGCCCATTTGTATTTGCATGCCAAGTCACAGATAAAAGGAATAGCAAAGGGTGTGGCATTACGCATATGTCGAATATGTTCAAGTGATGCTGATTTCAAGGAAAAGATGGCTCGTTATGCTGAATATCTTATCGATTGCAGACATGATCGAATACATGTTTGCAAAGTTTTTGATGTCGTGCACAGAATCTTGTAAAAGCAAGAAAAAACAAACTGGACATCGATGTATTTTTGTAACTACATTTAACCCGCTTGCACCAGATATGTATTATATAAAGTAAAGATGAGTTGTTAATCTCTATTTCAGATAATTAAAGAAATGCACAGTTCAATAACAGAAGCGTTACAAGGATAGAACAGCGTCTATAATCTATTGAGTCGCAAGTCCCACTTACCATTATACTAATTTCAAACCCTTCTTTTAGGTACGACGATGGTGCGAAGGTAAACGAATGTCAACTTGAGTACTATGGTACACACGTTGAGTACATACAATATTCTCGCTGTTTTGACGGTGTATTCAATTGCGATATAAAATTAAAGCTTACATGCTGGTAGTTGTATCACGGAGTTGTATCGAAACGCACTATCGCTATTTTTTCAGGAACAGCAACAATCAAACCTCCTGAAATTTTGTAATAACTTCAGGCGAGAGTGTAGTTCGAAAATATATAGACAGATCTAAGTTTGCAGGAACTAAAAGTTTCAATACACAGTAATTATAATAAATTGTGCTGACCTAGTCAACGACGCGTCCAACGTCTACGAAGTCGAAAGAAACGTCACAACGGTCACATTCTTCAAATCCAAATGAAAACGTATTATCTACAATTGACTTAGAAGCATTAAAAAGATTGTGCGAGAACCCCACATCAAGCCCAGTTCATCAGCACCATATTCCGGAAGAAAAGACAACAGAAAGTAATCCTGGCCAGCAGCAACAGCAGTCAAGCCTTGTCTGAAGACAAGGACTTCCTAATAAAGACAATTTGTGACACCACGGAAGGAAATAAAGAAAATCAGAGCTGCAATGGAGAAAGAGAATGTTCCCCACACTTTTTATCGAACGACAAACTTATTTTTAAAACGTATTTCCAATTCCATACAGCGTTCATATGTTGAATCTCGTCGACTTCGGGTGATATCACAACGGCATGTTTTATACCTGTCACTTCAAAGTTCTTGAAGAGTCTTCATCAATGTTCATCGTTCTTCGATTTACAGCATTTGAGCAACATTTTTCAATAACACATTTAAAGTGCTACTGCAATGGAATTTTCGAATTTTTATTTATTTGCTAAAGTAAATGTATCTGTTCTGCCGATTTGTTTGCCGCAATCAGAATTAAAATTGGTCTTGTGAAAGTGATTTTATAGCCTTCCAAAGTTGCGATTTTTGACATTTTTGGTGCGAACTTTTGCGCGGCCATTTTGTTAAAGTGTTACGTCACAAGTAGTACCAAATTTCATCAACTAGCGATAAACGACCTCGTGGTGGAAAACGCTGTGTTGCAGGCGGTCCAAACCAAGTTAGTTGCGACAATAGTCAATACACTGATGGAATATCTATACATATATTCCCTAGCGAAACAAAAGATCCCAGAGGCGAAGAAAGTGAGTGAATTTTGTTCGAAAACATCGACCAAGCTTTAACGCTTCTGGCACGTCATTTCTTTGTTCGGCCCACTTCGACGACTCGTGTTATAACATGGATGTTAATTTAGCGAAAACAATTGGCATCAAAAGGATTTTAAAAGAAGATGCTATTCCTACCGTTGATGTAGCTGGAAATGTTCTACCTGCTGTAGAAAACCTATTGGAAAGAAAACGGAGACAGGTAGCCTATTTATTCATTTACATGAGTCTCATTTAAATATTATGCGATGATACATGTTACCTCTAATCTTTATGTAAATTAGTCTAATAAGGTTTAATATATTTTTATTTGAAGATAATTCGTCGTAGTAAGAGCTGTAAGACCAGTGTAAAAGCAAAATCCCCTGCAAAGTTGAACTTTTCTCCTGCGAAAGTTAACGTCGATGATCCTACGACTTCAAGTGCATATACAAGCCAGTCTGGCCTCGTTGAGGATAGTGACACTGACAGTGAAACGATGGCGGATGTCAGTCTTACTCAGCCTAAATTTACCAGTTCTTGCACATCGTGTCAACGTTTGAAGAAGAAAATTAAAGCGCTTCAAAAGACGATCAGCTGGTATAAAAAGACGAAAGCTAATTTGTCAAGAAAGGTGAATAATCTACAAGCCGAAAGAAGGACTAAGAGCTCTGTTGTGGGTTCCCAATCCAGCGACTCTCATGTAATGGCTACTGAAGTTGGTATGAATGCGAGCAGCGATGGGGACGAAGACGATACTGACGACGAAACTATAATGGATTATATTCCTCTGTTGAAGAATCAAGTCAGTCTGCAGTAGAAACTGAGGAAGAAGAGACAAGAAACACTATCAAGTAAGTGTAACCAAATTTGCAGACACTGTACTTTTAGTATATAAATAACTTCTTGCCAAGGGAAATTTACACTTTACCGTGAAAGCTTAAATATGTTTGCTTCCCTTATATTTGCAAGCTTGAGTAAGAGTTTATTCCTTGAGATGCCCTCTGTTTTAATTTTAATATTTGATATTCTGTTTCAGTGTTGATGAAGGAACCAGTCCATATAAGGAACCAAAGTTCCTGGTTTTCTGCAGTTGGGGCCTCATCAACTTATTTGGTATGTTCTGCTTCAATTGTAAAGCTGAGAAACCGAAGGTTCAAGTAAAACAGAAAGGGTCAATGGCAATTGTGGTGCAGACGTGTAATAAATGTTCTGTAGAGAAATTCAGCTGGAAAAGCCAACCTTTGGTTTTAGGACAACACGCAGCAGGCAACATCATGACAAGCTTTGGTATTCTGATGTCTGGTATCAATATCAGTCAAGTTATGTTGATGTTTAGACACATGAACCTTGTGTCGATTTCAACACGAACATACTTTGCTCACCAAAGTAAGTTCTTGTTTCCAGCTGTCTTGAAGCATTGGGAGGTTTGCCAGTCTCATTTGATCGAGAGCCTGAGTGGAAGTGAATCGCAGACATGGTCAGGAGATGGGCGATTTGATTCCATGGGTCATAGCGCCAAGTATGGTGTCTACACGATGTTCAACAATACAACTTCAAAGCTGGTCCATTTTGAATTACTTCAGGTATTATGTGCTCATATTGATAATAAAGACTGGGATTTGGGTTTTCATACATACTACAGTACTGTGTATTGATTAGAACAAGTTGCATTGTTGTATTATCAAGGTAAATGTTTCAAGTTCTAATCAATACACAGTACTGTACTTATGAATTGTGGTCAAGTAATAGTAATATTATGCTGCTATATTTTAAATACACATAGGCAAATGAATGTGGGAGCAGCAATGCAATGGAGCTGGAGGGTGCAAAAAGATCTTTTGAATTTCTAAAGAAATCTGGTCTTAAGATGGACATTTTTATTAGTGATAGACATAAAGGGGTAGCAAAGTGGATCAGGACCACAGAGAAGGATACACAGCATTTCAATGACATCTGGCATGTCAACAAAAGTATCAATAAACAACTTAGGAAGGCAAGCAAAGAGAAAGGGTGTGAAATAATCCAAGAATGGCTGAAAGCTGTTCGCAACCATTTGTACTGGAGTGCACAGTCTACCATCCCTGGCTTTGAAAATCTAATTGTGGCTAAGTGGAAGTCGACTGTTCGTCACATGACAAACAAGCATGAGGATCATCCTGATGAGCTATTTACATCCTGTGCCCATGATGAGCTTGAACCACGCAATTGGATTCTTATGGGTACCATTAATTTACTTGCATTAATATGCTTCATAATAAGTGGCTGTGATTCACCACCAAATAGATAATCAGGATGTTATTCCTTGATTATTATTTAAGAAATAGAAAACATTTTCTGTGTTTACATACAGTTATATAAACACGAGTGGAAGTTTGGGAGAACGAGAAATCATAGTGGGAACACGAGCCCGTAGGGCGAGTGTTTCCACATGATTTTGAGTTCTCCCAAACTTCCACGAGTGTTTATATAACGTATGGGAACACGGATAAAAATGTTTTCTATTTCTTTTATAAAATAAGCCGTAGAAAGCAAATAAAATGTACAAATATCTTTTTTATCAACACGTAAATTCTCCTTACTGCGTATGATGGCGCCGTGATGGCTAATTGATGGCGTAGGATGGCTAATTGATGGCGTATGATGGTTAATTGTGGCGTATAATGGCTAATTGATGACGTATTACGATGACGTAATCCATCCATGTTATATAACCCGATATAAACACGGTAACTGACCAATCACAGCGTGCGTAAGACACGACTTATTTTATAAAACAAGTTATTACAGAAATGTCTTTTCAAAGCATGTTTCTGCAATAATTAGGCAGAAGTTCATGTTAGCTAACAAACCAACATAATTATATTTGTTACTTGTCAAAGGTAGACGACATTCAGAGGCAAAAAAGGTTTTTCTGTATTTATATAATACTCAATTTGTACTTTTCTACTTGTGTAGGAACTGCTGCTTATGACAGAATTTGTACAATTTTGTTGAAGAAAAATGTGTTAAAGGATGTCTCAAAGCTATCTCCCGATGCCCAAACCAGCTGCCTTGAAAGATTCCATTCCACCCTTAACCATTGGCATCCAAAAATTACACACTTTTCTTGGATGGGAACATACTGCAGGTACTGTAGTACATGTGTTTATGTTCAATTAAACTTTCTTCCATATTTTACAGGAAATAGACAGGTTAGTGAAACAGAAAGTGTATGTAATATAAAACGGTTTCAATATTAACCCACCCACTTTTTTGGTTTTGTAGACATATAATTGCTATTCTTCATTTCAATGAAAATCTTCACCGTAAATCAAAGAAAACAACTGATGGTCAGACTTACTATAGTGTGACTTATCCAAAATTCAAGCTAGGAGATGAGGTTGTTCGTGAAGTACCTGTTCCCCCAACATTGACCAAATTAAATCACCATTCCAAACCCTCACCAATGAAGATATTAAAGCTCTACTTACAGTTATTCTTCGAAATACTTATTTTCAATATGGCTCTGACATCTACCTCCAAATTGAAGGCCTACCTATGGGGTCCTCCCTTTCCGGTTTTCTGGCCATTTTATTTATGGACAAACTTGAACGTAGTGTATTAACGCTCCACCATCTCACTGACCCTTATAAACGATATGTAGACGACGTGTATGCCCAAACCACCAACGAAGCTGAAGCCGACAACTTCCACAATATTATGAATAATGCACATCCGTGTATCCAATTCGAAATCGAAAAACCTACCACCACCCCCAGAGGAAAAACCTTATCACTACTTGACTTCACCGTCACTATCACCGAAGACGGAAATTCGAATTCTACAGAAAAAAAGCTAAGAAGCCCATATTCATGCATCACAAATCTGCTATACCAAAACAAACCAAATATAACGTTATACGCAATGAAAGGAATAGAATTGACCAACGATGCTCAACACATCTGCCAAGGACAAACACCATCGACAATTCACGCGTGTTTTACAGCTCAATGAATACCCACACAATTGGATAGAAGACACTCAACTACACAACCGAACCAACAACCAACAACCAGATGATAATACTAATTGGCTGTATTTCCGTATTCCTTATATATCCGACGCAATAGACCATAAAATCAGAAACATATTCAAACGCGAAGGCCTCCCCATTCGAATTATCCACAAATCAACAACATTACGACAAACATTTCAACAAAAAAAAGACCAGCCGACATGCAAACGACCGAACTGTGCTATCTCCGAAGACCGCACGTGCTTTAAAAAGAATGTTGTATATAAAATCATTTGCAACAAATGCCATCTCAACTATATAGGTAGCACTATCCGAAATTTACATGACAGAATTAATGAACATCTCTCAAAACCAGCGTCATCAGTGTTTAAACATCTTACTGTTTGCGGCGGCGATAACACAGGGACCTCAATAAGCGTAAACATTATCGCCAGAGACACTGACCCAGTCAACTTACGTTTGAAGGAAGCTCTCTATATTAAGAAACAGAGACCCCTCTTCTTTCATTCTACACTACAAGACAGTACTTACTTGAACGCCTCCCTCCATCGCCTCCGGGCCGACTTCGGCGCCCTTTTCGGGAAGGGCCTCAAGAGCGACTGATCCGTACGGATCAGCTCTCCCTCGGCCCTCCCCAACTCGAAAAATCTCACCACCACAGCAGAGTCCGTAATGCTTATGACCTTTATCAAACGGAAAAATTTTGTTTTATTAATTTTGTTCAATTTTGGCATTTTATTTTTTCATCTACCCATTTTATATCCATCTGCTATATCTCCCCGGTTTCTTCCCTCCAATAAATCTATATATATATATATATATATATATATAATCTTAAATATCGTTCATGATCCATCAATACCTTCATTGCTGTGAGGATCTTACAATTAAAATAAGGAAAATTCGTGACTGTATCAATTACTCGAGCTGAGAATTCTTCGCATGTTTCTTTGGCGATGTTCTTTAAAATAGCTTCGTCGCGTGATGACTTTTTAACAAGATAAAATATGTTTTCGATTGGATTTATATCACGATTTCGAGCTGGAACAAAGGCACAGTTTTGACTTGGATCACCGTCCTGGACCCATAATTTACTTCTTCCTTTCTCCGCCTTTGTAAACATATCTCAAAATTTTGTTGAACAAAATCATTAAAATATGGTCCGTCTAAATGTTCATACTGTTGACACGCGACAGCCCCGTTTTCGTGAGAAATGGTGGCAACAATTTTACGCGGCCGGCCACCTTTATTTAATACTTTCTGTCCAGTTGTCGCACCTGGGACGGGAAACGTTACATTTACGCGCTATTTCAGCAAATGGGACGTTTGTTTCGGTTGCCAAATACAATATATAAGAACGAAAGTCGCTGCTGATTCTTCCATTGAAAACCATCGTGGTGAAGTAATCCGAGACGAGTTTTAACTCATGACGTCATACAATTAGTACCACGCACGCGAAACACATCATTGGTAATTAGAATAATTCCGCTGGCTCATTCCTCAAACATATTAAACATTGGAACTCGTGTTCTTGAACTAAACTACAACTAGAAGTTACTATCGCAAGGGAAGTGCTGCCTTGAAATCCAAGGTAGTCGTGATATTGTGCAAAATTATATGGTTATGGTTTAGGTAAGACCCGAGCAGTGCGCTCTTTCTGTGAGAATAGCCCACCTATAGTATATTACATTATTTATTACTACATATAAAAGCGCAATTAGAAGCCTTTGGCATTGCGGAGGAGAGTGCATATATACGAAGCTCATACTGAGCTGAATAGTACTGCTTTTGCGAAAACTACGAATAAAACCTTCATTTGACAGTGTGGAATTGGTATCGAGTCGAAAAAAGCAGAGGACTGCTGATAAAATTGAAGACTGGCAATGATATATGACACACGGATCGAGTAAATGTTATGCATGCTTGTTGACAGCAACTGATAATTAGCAAAGCTCGTATTACGCAAAGCATTACGCTATCTTGGAAGCACGAAGTCTTGTAATATTGCTCAATTGTTACTCCCATTTAGGCAACGTAATATAACTACAAGGTCTTTACTTGTAGTTGTATAGATCAGATGTTTATATTTTCACAAGCAATATCCCACTTCGTTTATAGTTTATAAAGTCTGTAAACAGTCAACAGGCACAAATTTATTATGCCTTCGTTTGTATTTGTTTTTAGCGAGCACAATGGCTTCGCTATGTTTGATTTTAACGAGGACAAATAAATGGCGTCGTTTGATTTTTTGACGAGCACAGTGGCTTCGTTTGATTTGAATCAATCGCGTGTACACACGCAGATATACTGATCAGCGCGAACACAATGGCTCCTGTGAGTAACGATGAACTCACACCAATATACACCTAAAATAGAAAGTATCATACTTTTCGCCCTCAAAGTCTCGACCACATTTCCGTGCAAAACGAAAACACCGAACAGCTCGCTTCACCGACAGCAAAAGAGCCTCTACGTCACAAAACGTCATAAAACTGAACATCCATACATCCAAAATTTTACAGATCGAGATCTCGTTGACTATACATAGCTCAATACTTATTTTACGGTTAAAACATGATTTTCTATATCCCGGTTGCATATACCGTTTTCCGGTATATGCAACCGGACTTACACTTTTGACTATAATTCCAAGTTCAATATCATTATGCAGTGGTTCAATACTTATTTTACGGTTAAAACATGATTTTCTATATCCCGGTTGCATATACCGTTTTCCAGTATATGCAACCGGGCTGACAATTTTGATTATAATTACAAGTTCAATATCATTATGCTGTGTTTCAATACTTATTTTACGGTTTAAAACATGATTTTCTATATCCCGGTTGCATATACCGTTTTCCGGTATCTGCAACCGGACTTACACTTTTGACTATAATTCCAAGTTCAATATCATTATGCAGTGGTTCTATACTTATTTTACGGTTAAAACATGATTTTCTATATCCCGGTTGCATATACCGTTTTCCGGTATATGCAACCGGGCTGACAATTTTGATTATAATTACAAGTTCAATATCATTATGCTGTGGTTCAATACTTATTTTACGGTTAAAAACATGATTTTCTATATCCCGGTTGCATATACCGTTTTCCGGTATATGCAACCGGGCTGACAATTTTGACTATAATTACAAGTTCAATATCATTATGCTGTGGTTCAATACTTATTTTACGGTTAAAACATGATTTTCTATATCCCGGTTGCAGTTGCATATCCAAGTTCAATATCATTATGCAGTGGTTCAATACTTATTTTACGGTTATATATCGTTCAACGACCATGGGTAGCTGTGGACAAATATAACGCTTCTATATCCATCTAACATGAAGTACCTCAATATTGCCCGGTTGCAAACCACGGTTGCATATACCGAAAAATGGAAGCGAAACATACCTACTTGAGCCAGTTCAGGTCAAAGCAATATGCTTAAGCGGTTGTACGTATTGTCATGACAACCATCCACTGGTTTGAGAGATTTATCTTATTTACATTTAAAAAGATTGGATGTATTTGAAGGATTTACATTCGCCGAACCCGAGGATGCAAAGAAGCTAGATATAGTAATAGATAAATTTGAAGAATATTGTAGCCTTGAAATTCAACGAAAGACGTCAAGGAGATAACGAAAGTTTCGAGTCCTTCGTAACAGACCTGAAGATTTTGGTAAAAGATTGTGGCTATAAAGATGAGGAACGTATGGTTCGCGACGCGATCGTTTTTAGTTGTAAACATACGAAGGTTCGTCGATATAAATTTTTTTCAATCTAATTCAATTATCAAACCTAACTTTGCAGTGCAAATTTCAGAAATATCCTTTCAAAGTCGATGTTGCGAACGACATAATTGAAATTCGAATGCGTTGTGGCTCTCGCCGTTTATGAAAAATTCTCTTGTGACCAACTAGCTTTTCCTTTTTTGATAAAAGCGTTTGGTTCATTTTGCAACAAATTTCTTTACCGGTCTTCTGGACAGGGGAAGCTCTTCTTTCCCAGCAACTGAAATATAAGAAGTATATTCCTTTTTACTAAAAAAACACTCACATTTTTAAGCTAACTGACTTTGGGAGAGAAATACTTACGTGACATTTTTCTATGTGGTGGCGTAATCCACCAGGGGTCATAACCCCACAAATGACAGCGTCGGGCGGGAAATTTCTGCAAAGAGAGCATCGAATTAGCCTGGTAAACTTCACGCGCTTCTCATTTATTCACAAAAAGACTAACACTCACACTTCGCACTCATTTATTTATTTATTCATTTATAAATTTTTTGACACGGTAACCTCTCAACCGGAACCCAATGTATTAGGTTTATAAAATAGCTATGAAAGACAACTTCTTAATTCACTTTTCAGCATTCAGATTTATCTACTTTAGTTACCAATATTATATTTATATCGTACTTATTTTTCTCTGCTTGTTACCCAAAAGGTGTTGCAGAGTATTTCCATGGAAATATAAATAGAAATTCTCAAAAATATGGAATCTTTCAAAATTCCAAACAAAAAGTCCAAACAATTATCTAAATCGTTATAAATTATTTCCTAGCTATGACTGCTTCAGATGGTGTCTCATAGCTACTGTATCACCTGTTAAGATTTATTCCGTAGTGATTTAGAGCAATTATCCCACACTGGGGCACAGTAATGAAAACGGTAAGACGAGAGCATCATAGGTTATTTTTAAGGTGTTTCCGTGAATCAAATTTTTGGATCTTCGAATAACTCGCTACTTATTTACTCACTTACTGCATTATGAAGACCTTCCAGGGTCCCAATTTCCCCTTTTTTCTTTTGAGAAGCTCCTTAACTTTGTTGGTGAAGACTACTAAATTAAAAAATGAATCAATTATCAATTAAGGCCTTGTGCACATGACGGTGTCGTTTTCGGAGCGTTTTCGTATTGTTTCAAGTGATGAGCTGTTTTTCTCGATTCCCTTGAGTGTAATCGAGAACAATCAGCTCGTTACTTGAAACAATACGAAAACGCTCCGAAAACGACACCGTGTGCACAAGGCCTAACTTCTTTCATATGTATAGAATATAGATAGATGGTAGATGGGATCGTAGATATCATTGATTGATAGATAGATAGATAGAATAGATAGATAGACTCTGTTGCCATTCTTGTACTTACCAACTGATTCTGACTCAGTGAACTGAAAAAGATAAAATAAAGTAGGTTAATCACAAGAAGGAAGACTTTGATGAGCATTATACGAATGCGAGGGATGTTGCTTTACTATGAATAGCGACCAAAGCAAAGCAAACTAACCAAAACACAATGATAATTTATTGGGATTTTACATTGGGGAGAAGGTATATAAGTTGCGGCGCATAAGTTGCGGTGCATAAACCGCAGCTTAGCTTCCAACACCTTCAGTTGAAGCTAGGTTTTTAACTCAGTTCGTTAAATCTGTTTAATAGCGATATTTGCCGACTATACCCTGCAGGTGTTCAAACGACGGCCCGGGCCATCGAAAGCTAAATTCAAAATGCCAAAAAAATCGAACGATTTGCCCAAATTTAAAAATTTTTCACGGAAATATTAGCAATCATGCCAAGATTTGTCGCAAAAAAAAATTGCTAGGGGCACTTTAAAGGCCCATTTACACTACAGAAATTTTTTGGTACGGCTCGGATAAAAAGGGTTCGCGAACCCTAAAAAAGTGGTTCGGCACGGAGAACTTCTGTTGTGTACGATTCATCCGTACTCGGACCTGCTGGATAGGTAGTCCGAGCATGGGTAAAACAGGTACGCGTAAAAACTAACACGGCACGGATAAAATATGCAGTGTAAACGATTAGCCGTGCCGAACCATTTTTTTTGTTTAAGAGCCCTTTCTTCAGTCGGTCAGCACCATTTATTAGAGCAGCCGTAGTGTCCACCACATCTGACTCAAAATGGCGGGAAAGGATCGTCGCATCGAGGCCGAGGGTGAACCGAAGCAGAAAACATCTCGCAGGAATTTCTCCATTAACCAAATCAGCAAAGTCTGCTGGCACCTCCTTAGTACATCAAGATCAAGTGCTTCAACAAGGTTCTACAATGCAGGATACAGAGTAATTCTCATTAATAAATGTAATTTTGAGGTCTTCTCTTGTGTGAGCAAAAACCCTGGTGAACACCGGTCACCAGAATACAATATTGGAAAAATGCAGATTATCCCATACTTCACACCCATCCATAAATCCATCGTTTAGACTAGTTGTATCCAATGACCAATTACAATAACATGTGACAAACATTCACCAGGGTCTTTGCAAATATGAAAGACCATTTATTAGATACGGATAAAGGTTACTGTAAAAACAGGGGAAAATAGCAAGGGTTGGAGATAAATCTGTTGGTCTACACAACATAATGCTGTATGACACAAATTATTTATGCTGTGCTGAGATTAGTCACATCTTTCTTTCATATTTCATTACCAGTGTCTATACAAACAAAAGTTTTATACTCATTTGAGTGAGATATGAGTTCAAAGATTCTTACCGCTAATTATTTTCATGATTGGCCTGATTCTGTGCAGCATTCACTTCAGGCACAAGTCGCCCACGTCCTCTTACACCTCGTTGACCTCCACGCTGTCTTCCTGCTGTAGTTTCACTACCTCGTCCTCTGCGACATCCTCTGCCACATCCTCTACCCCGTCCTCTACCTCGCCCTCTGCCTCTCCTTTCTGGCAAAGAATCCTAGAATAATCAATGGTACAATTGAAATGACTTTCTGGCAAAGAGAAGTCAGAATCCTAGAATAATCAATGGTACAATTGAAATGACATCATGCTTTGTATAATTGTTGATAATGCACAAAATAGTAAAGTGTAATGCTGACATATCAACCTTTTCCATGTGTGTGGAGACAAACATGGCAAATACGGTAGTAAGTATACCTGCTTGATGTTTATATGCAACATAATATTAAGCTAGAGCCTAGGGAGATGTTGAGTTGTGGGCTTGAAGTTATGCCAAACAAGCAAAATTTGCATTATTACAGATTCCCCATCACTGGCAGTTATGTTATGTTATTCTTTCATATCTCGTACTATGTATATTTTATTTCCTTGTGATGAAATACATGTTATTATAGAGTATAAAGCTAGGGTTCCCAGTACAAGACCCCATATTTCCTTCTCATGTTCAACTGATGCCATTTTGAGGTTCTCTAGTTCGCAGAAGTTAACTTATTATGTCGTTTGTCATAATTATAGTCTTCACTAAAGTGAATCACTTCTTTGTATTAATTTCAAGAACTTCAAAGCATGAAATTGTAATGAGCATGACGTCACATGGTGATGGGTTCTGATATTCGGCAATTTGCATAAAACGCACAACAATTGTTTGGAGCTTTGTCCAGTATTTTCGAAAATATCATAAAACAGCACCAAACTATTAATAAAACAAACTTTATGCTTACCGTTGTATCTTCTGAACTGTCGCTGTCACTTTCCTACGGTGGCGCAGAAGGCACAACGCAAATAAAA
Organism: Chrysogorgia sp. JL179-B06; assembly: GCA_035772405.1. Taxonomy (NCBI): domain Eukaryota; kingdom Metazoa; phylum Cnidaria; class Anthozoa; order Scleralcyonacea; family Chrysogorgiidae; genus Chrysogorgia; species Chrysogorgia sp. JL179-B06. The sequence goes on from JAYKKM010000209.1 coordinate 2,003,859, forward strand.
AAGGCTCAACGCAAATAAAAAAGGCTCAACGCAAATAAAAAAGGCTCAACGCAAATAAAAAAGTCACAACGCAAATAAAAAAGTCACAACGCAAATAAAAAAGGCTCAACGCAAATAAAAAAGGCTCAACGCGAATAAAAAAGTCGCAACGCAAATAACAAAAATTATGCATGACTGAGTCAGCATTTGAGTGGTCAGCAAACTGCAACTTTCGCTAAAATTTGTGAATAATTATTCTTGATCGTGATTAATTAAATGCGCATATTGTGTAAAGTCTTCCCTTGCTGAGTTGGAGTATGTATTGCTTTACCAAGACGGCACAAAGGTGGTGAATATGCCTGGAAGTGATAGCGAAGTATTCGTATTGAACAAATACAGAGATGAAGTTGGAAGGAACTACAACAGAATAACACTATTTTTAGCTAAGAAGACTGACTTCTTACTTGCTGGACTGCCATCGATGGATGATCTGCAGGAAGATGAATCACCACTCGCAGACGAATAACCCAATGACGTCGAACGACGCCAAAGCAACGCCAAAATAACCACTTACTTCAACTCGAGTAGTACCAATGTAAACTTTAAGCGGTGTCCGGGAACTAGTAACTGTGGCCGAATGCAAACTGTCGAATGTCCAACGTGTTTCCAGCATTTCTCCTTCAGTGAAATTATTGACCATGCCGATTCTTGTTGCGACATATGGGTCGGGGAAGTGATCACAGAACAGTTTGATGAAGTCAATCCTGTGAATTGTAACGTCGTTGTTGATGATGACGACGACAGAGAACCTACAAGTCTAAAAGATCATTTCAAACTTGACAAGTAATCTTCCAGTTGCAACACCCATAAGAATACATGTAAGGAGAAACCACTTGTGGGCAGACTTTAAAATAAGCCATGCAATCGATGACGGTGGACCACGCCGGGAGTTCTTTTCAGGCAATTGGCAACAAGTCCACTGTTGTTATTATAAAGTATAAACACCATAATTATTTTAATTTAAGTGGCAAATACATATCCCCTGGGCATCAATTTCTTGTAGTGTTGATCAAAAACAGGTGAAAATGCTTCAATCACGGTGCGGCCAAAAATCTATGGCTAACTTCCCACCCCAAGGAAAAATTTACTCGACCTATATCTACATCATCATTACAAATAATGCTCTGCTACTCTAAAGTGTGCACAGCATTTCAATTGCCTCTATACCCCATGGCTGTTTGGTGCTGGCCACAGGATTGAGTTTCGGTTTACAAGATTATCTAATGTATGTGGTATGACGTATGTGTCTGCGGGGTGGGGCATGGGAATGCTTGGATTTGACTTATACGTCATAACAAGTAATAATTTTTATAATTTTAATTATTTTTGTAGAGATTTTAGATTTTGCAGAAAAACGATTTTTTGTTAATGGAAAGCCTAATGATTCAACTGTAGCTCTCCAAGAAGAATATGTCATTGCAGGAGAATTAATGGTTATGTCGATTCTTCAAGGTCATTTTTGCATCGAAGCATTTTTTCATACCTAACAGATCAGCCATTGTCACCACAGAACAATAAGCCCAAGCACAAAGATGTAGTATTAAGGTATCTTCTAAGTAACTGTTTCACACTTTTTGAAAAATTTCACAAATTTGAAAAATAGGTCTGCAAATTAGTGTATCATAATGATTGGAGAATAATAATTGGATAATCCAGAGTAATTTGAACAAATAAATTTTCATAACTTTCTGCCAGACGTATTGAACACCAGTTCATTAACCCTGGGCGCCAGAGAGTGAGCGAATGGGAAGGTGAGGACCGCCCCTCACCTGCACGCCCCATTCTCCTTGTGTGCGCGGAAGAAGTTCGGGCACCCAGGGGAGAACAATTAAATGTTTATAGTACATCTCAATAACCATTATAGCTTGGCTCTGAAATGTCTGGTCTTGTCCTACAATTCTATCGTCTTTATTGGTGGAAAAAATTGTGTATAAATATTAAATTATATACAAAAAGATACAGAATATTTCTGAACACTCACTCACACAACAATTTTCTGGAATTTTTTCAGCAAAGGGTTAGTTTTAATTGGAATGGCGTTAATTGAAATAAAGTCCATTTCACTTCGACAATTTATAATATATTAGCCTGTGAGCCGGCTCTCAGCAGGTTGGGGCGGGCGGCTTGGGGCAGGTTGGCCCACAAGTTGAAAGAATAAAGAAGGACATAACGAGATGCTTCAAAGAACACGGCCTGAAAATCACCATCCAATCCAACCTGAAATCAGTAAACTACCTAGATGTCACATTTAACCTAGCAAACGGATCATACTGCTCCTACAGAAAACCAAACGACGAATCATTATATATCAAAACGAAATCCAACCACCCACCTGCCATAATCAAACAACTACCCGCCGCCATCAACCGTAGAATATCAGATATCTCGTGCAACAAAGAAGCATTTGACAAAGCGAAGCCTCCCACGTAAAAGCTCTAAAATCGAGCGGATTCACCGAAAACCCGATATACACCAGCCACAACACATCTACACGCACAAAAAAGAATAGAAGAAGAAACGTAACCTGGTTCAACCCTCCTTACAGCAAAAACGTCCAAACCAACGTCGGCAAATATTTCTTAAACCTTATCCAGAAGCACTTCCCCCCAAACTACAAATTCCACTCCATATTCAACAAAAACAACGTCAAAGTCAGTTACAGCTGCACGGAAAACATGGCATCCATAATCGACAAGCACAACAAAAAAAATAACAAGCAACAATACTACAAGCCCACCTCAGAAAGAATGCAACTGCAGAAAGAAAGAAGAATGCCCACTTGACAACAACTGTCTTTCAACTAACCTAATCTACAATGCGTGCGTAACAACAGATGAAGACACAACAGGAAACAACTACATAGGATTAACAGAGGGTACATTCAAACAACGATACACACAACACAAACTATCGCTCCAAAACAGAAAATACGCCAACAGCACTGAACTCTCAAACATATCTGGAAACTCAAAGACAACAGGAAGCACTATACAATCAACTGGTCAATCATCACCTCAGCAAGCCCATAAAACAACAAATCCAAAAGATGCAACCTTTGTTTAGCTGAAAAACTTTACATCATTAAAGCCGATAAAGTTAACCTTCACATAAAAAAATCAGAATTAATTTCAAAATGCCGTCACAGAACAAGTTCTATCTAAAAAATGTTAATAACCGAATAACATGACACAACGTCATATCGTAACATAATATGAATAGACCCGGAAATCCATAAACTGCCATTAAATAATAGACAGAATAAATAATCAAATAACGTAAATAAACTAGAGTGAGGTATATATATATATAGGTTGGAGCACATGTATTTCTCATTAAAGTCTGTCCGACGATCGCGTTTGCGTGAAACTCAGAGTAACAGCAAAGTGATATATATATATATATATCAAATTAAATTAATTATTGCTTGTCCCCTCGCCCGGCGCGAAGCGCCGGCCGAAGGCCTGAGGGCGAGGGTGCTAATATCGACCGGCGTTTAGTCCCTTATGCCGTTCCTAGATCTAGGATCTGTTTATAGGTATATATATATGATCAACCGTCCTCATGCGCGGGATCGGAAAATGTGGCACTGGTAACTAGATACTCAGATTAAATTGAACCGTCACAAGAGACATAGTTTTTTGAGGAAATAGAAATCCGAGTCCGAGTATGTATTTTGACTCGCTAATTCCAAATCTGTTTTCAGAATTGAAAACGGTTATATATTGATCGAGATTATCATAGCCGACCAAGCCCGGACTAATTTCTAAGTACATAAACCATTTTTACGAAGGGTATTCACGTTCTCGTAATATAGTAGACACATATGTTATGTATTTTGACTCGCTAATTCCAAATCTGTTTTCAGAATTGAAAACGGTTATATATTGATCGAGATAATCATAGCCGACAAAGCCGACTAACTTTCTAAGTACATAAACCATTTTTACGAAGGGTATTCACGTTCTCGTAATATAGTAGACACATATGTGATGTATTTTGACTCGCTAATTCCAAATCTGTTTTCAGAATTGAAAACGGTTAAATATTGATCGAGATAACGTTCAAAATAATATACGATAAAGTGACCAGTTTATAATCGACTAATTTCTAAGTACATAAACCGTTTTTACGAAGGGTACTCACGTTCTCGTAATATAGTAAACGCGTATGTTATTTATGTTGACTCGCTAATTCCAAATCTGTTTTCAGAGTTTAAATCGGTTAAATATTGGCCGAGATAACGTTCAAACATTTCTTCGACGAAACGGGCTTTTGGAAATTGTGAATTTTTTTACAAAACAGAAATACACGGCCACGGCGTGCGAGGTCTGGGCACCATGGATGGAGAAATTCCGTAGGGGGGGGGGGGGGGTAGAAAAGGCGGGCGAGGGGATTATTGCGAATTCGTATTTCTAGTTTTAGATCAATATGTATGAAAAACAGCTGCACAGTTTCCTGCCCCAGCTGATGCAATTGAAAGAGGGATTGCACAACTGTGGTGTTCTAGCATCTGTAAAGAATAATACAAATATATGGGAGATTATATTTCAGTCCAAATCAGATTTGTCACTAACACCTGATGAGTTCCTGGAAGAATTAGTTGCACACTTTAGCGATTCACAGATTAAGAAGCAAAAAGAAATTGATGTGTTCAAGATATTCTGTGATTTTCTCCAAACATTTGGCCAACCAGGTTTGACAAGTTCTATATGGGCTTATAACTATATTCACATTCATGACCACATTGCAGCTATTTCCACTAAAGTATGTGTTTTGAGTTACACATTTGGGTGGGAAATTTTACTCATTTGAAGAAATTCTAGATTTAATGTTTCCATTTAAACTTTTGTCAAATTAATAACTGTTGTATAGGTAAACTACATCATATAATACTGTATGTTCCTACTTTTAGGACAAAACAAATTATAAACTAAAAGTAGGAATAATTGACATACCTGTTATTAGTACTTATGAATGAATTGTTTGATAATCAAATGATTGAGCATAATTTGATTCAATTTACATTTTTGGTTTGCTCTATTAAAGGAGAACTAACAGTTGCAGATCTTCTGAAATGGATATCTGAAATGAAAACCATCCCTCTTGGATTCAAAAGCAAATTCTCTGTTGCTTTTGTTCATGGATGTAATAATGGTTGTCACTGCCGACCAACAGCTTCAACATGCGACCTATCATTAAAATTACCAATCCACATTGGCAACATGCAAGAAATGAAACTGATGATGGTTTCAGCAATAAATTATTGTGTTGGATTTGGTTTGGTTTAATTGAAACAGAAAAGATTTCATTTGATCTAATTTTTCATATTACTTGTATTTTGTTATATTATAATTACCTATATCTTGTGATTTGTTTTAAAGATATTTGCAACAAGCATGCGCCCATTGGAATACTTACATAATCAGTTAATCATGTCAATTGATTAATTGTATGACTTACTACACAATTGTTGCTTTATATTGCACATTTTAAACTAGAACAATAAAGTAAATAAACAGTATCTTGACACTTGAGCTAGTGTTAATAAATTGTCAGAAAAATATTCAATTAATCAGGCACATGTATATTATTGCCAGCTATAGTTTTATAGATTAATTTTAAAGAAATTGGTAGCAACTGAAGGACAATTGGTTAAAACATGCCACTACATAGAATAATGAAAATAAACTTATTGACTGGCAATAGAAATTAGCCTTTGAAATAGTTCATATGCTTTAAAACTGTTGATTGGGTATTCAAGGTGTTCATTTTCCATAACAAAGTGAAAGTATTCTTGGTATAAATTATAATCCGAGTAACATTCATCATAATCTGCAACATGCTGCTCCATTTCATTTGTTTTTTTCCATGGTTATTGGAACTTTACAATCCATACCAACTGAGCGATGTGGTAAGTAATAGAGAACATCTGGGACACCAGGTAATGTTCCATGTCTTGAATGGCGAATCCTGTGTATGTTCCAATGCAGTTTAACTTGGTCGAGGTCAGCTTGCAGAACAGCATGGTAACAAAACCATAAGCATTCAGTGTGCAGTTTACTCCCAATGTCAAGTAATGCAGTGTTGATCATCTCTTTGAAGTGATCAATCCACCAATGCGTTCTGCCTCTTCTCAGAAATAACCACCAACCTGCGATTCTCTGGTTGCTTGGGGAAGTTCCATATATATGAGCTCTTTCAGCAGCAAACTCATCTTCTCCATCTTGCCTGAAAAATGATTGCATGGTTGCCATTACACCATTTTCACTTCCACAATCTGATCTTAAAATTAATGGGCACCCAGCATTCAAGGTAAAATCTCCCTGTAACTTTTGGGTTATTGTTTGACTTTGCCCATCAATTGCACCATGAATAGGGAAACCATATGGCTTCAATTTATCATAGCCTGTAAACGATATTCTAAATTAACATCATAGATTTATAGTATATTTTAATACAAAAACAATTATAGCCGAGTGCCTTCACACGTCTTTCATGTTCAAATGCGTTGTGAGAAACATTACCTGCCAAACAGTTCGGAGCTATGCAAATGATTCTTCGTTCCAGTTTCTTCAACGTGTTTTAATATTAAATATACATTTTTTTCGTTGTGTAGAGTTTAATATTTATCCAGTCTGTATGCTGTGTTAGAAATGGGTCATTCCAACACTTCACAAATATAAGAAAAAGGTTTTATTCACAAATCAGTGTTTGCTCGCTCGCAAGCCGCGTTCACACTTGCGGCCCGGACCTGGCCTGGACCTGGCCTGGGCCTGGCCTGGGCCAAGTGTGACCTGTTCACACTTGCGCGTGGCCAAGGTTTGGGCCGTTTGGCGGCCCAAAAAAAGGCTCGTATATGTATACAAATGTCAGCGGTTGCCAAATAAAGCAGTGTTCAAAACGACACGACAACTACCCTACTAATAATATGGCACGACGCGTTGGAATATCAAGATCTAACAACACGTTTGTTAAACAATCACTTTATCTTTCTTTGCGTACAGGTATATATGCTTTTTTGTCATCGCGCAATATTATTATTTGTCTTCCAACGCAAAAAAACATTGACTGCCAGCCCTAAATCCCTGCTGAAGAGACCAACGAAGAAGGTCGAAACATGTACAGGGCTGTGTCCCGTGGTAATCTATGCAACGCATCTTTACTTTACTCTTTTTCTATATTTTATTCATATTCCTTATACAATTTACACTTCATGTCTAACCGCGTTGCCATATTATACGCATTATAGCCTTTGGCTAAATGCGCGCATTATTCTTATCTCCGTCCCCATAGTCTCCTACGTTTACGGACCTAGGACATCAATGTGGTTCTCATTACCTAATTCTTACCAAAAAAAACAACTTCAAATTTCTGTTGAAGCCACCATACCTTTGGCAAGTTTATCGAAGACAGATTTATTGCGAACGCTATGGTTTTCTAGCTGTTCTTGCACCTTCTGATCGCTCCAAAGCGTAATCAGGAGCTTTGTCTCGTTGTCCGACCAAATATTCGCCATCTGATAACTAAATATCGGCTGAAAACAACGTATTCGTGGTTCTACAAACGTGCGAGTCACCCAGACTGGAAAGTTCGTATTTCGTCCACCGAAGATTTACGCCAACAATATCCCTCAAATTGTTGTACTCCAGTCAGGAGGGTTGTATTACACCACTGTCACCACGCCAAGTCATTTTCACCGAGAAATTGATTAGTTTTACACCAACCTTGGCGTAATCTAAGGAAATTCTACGCCGAAGATATTCGGACATACGAACTTTCCAGTCTGGCGAGTCGCGATATATTATAATTTCACGCGTCGAATGCTTTTCCCTCCAAATCATCTGACCAGCTTTTATCGTGGGCGCGCATTCCCACGGCAACGAGGCCTGGCCTAGGCCAGGCTCTGGTAAAACCCGTTCACACCAGATAAATTGAGGCCCGGGCCAGGCTCAGGCTAGGCCTAGGCGAGCTACCTTCGCTGGCCTAGATTTTGTGGCCTAGGCCAGGCCAGGTAAAACCCGTTCACACCTAGGTCCAGGCCAGGCCTAGGCCGCTAGTGTGAACGGGGGTCTCTATATTCGCGTATATTATTACATTCTTTCTACTTACGGCTTGAGTATATCTGTCATCACGTTCTAAATTACTACCATATGTTGGTTACATTCACGCTATAATCTATTCATGCTATCTAATGATTTGGCTGACACAATTCCCAACAGCTGAATGCACAAGAAAAGTTAAGCCTGGCTGGCAAGTGTTAGGAATTGGATGGGTGACCAAAGTTGCATGACAAGTGTTTAACACTTTCAGGCACTTTACCGCTGTGGATGGTTGAGCTATACTCTCTCCTCAATTCACGTTTTACCCTTTGCCAGGGTAATTAACCCCCTGAAATTGTGTGCAGTAATCGCGCATTTCATGCGAAAACAACATATCTCGGTTACCTAATTAAAATAATTAAAATACAAACGGGAAATAGGTGCCATGGTAGTAAAGCAAGCAATTGTAGCAAAATAGGCAACAGCAAATAAGGAGGTACCTGTCACACTGAATGATCAGTAGAAAATTATGTCGAACCTATTCACCAGTCAAGGGGTGGTGGGTGGGGCAAAGCAAAGCAACTTGATGAGACGAAAGGCAAACGTAAAAGGCAAGAGAAGAGCGCCAAATCATGTCACATGAACTTTGATTATTTATAATCACATTAAATTAAAATACTGATCTAGAAGTCTTGTATAAACGTCGAACTTTACTGTTCTTCGTAGTTCTAGAGGGAGTTCGCTATAAACCTTTGCTCCCATAAAAAATTCCGTTAGCACAAGCATATATAATCAGTATCCAAGACTTTCCATATTTTATTATTGCACAACATAATTAGTTTGTAGTAGTCAACAGCAGGTATATCTTACATGTATGTATCTCTCATTGTGAACAGATTGGCGAAAGAAGAAGAAGACGCTCCTCCTCCTCCATCTCCTTCCTCTCCCAACCCCTTCCCCCAATCTCCTTCCTCCCCAACCCCTTCTTCCTCCAACCTTCCTCCCCAACCTCTTCCTCCCTTCCTCTCCAACCCCTTCCTCCCCAACCCCTTCCTCCAACCTTCCTCCCCCGGGGTTGGAGGAAGAACTTCCTCCCGCAACCTCACTAGCTTTCTCTCCTTCGCACTTCTTGCTTTCTCTCCTTGGGAAGTCTTTCTCTTCCTCCTCCTTCCTCCAATCCTCTTCCAACCCCCTCCCTCCTTCCTCTTCCTCGTCCCGGATGAATGAAAGTGTAAGTGTGACACGTAATAAACAACCACAATATTTTATTTACTTCCTATATGTCTCGGCAAATGACAAAATTCGGCTTCTGCCAAGTTTACAATATAGCTGAATGCTAGCCTGCTAAAAATTATCTTTTATCATTAGAGCAATAGAATAATATAATAACAAAAATAATAATAATGGCATTTCAGTCGTACCATGGATAGTAAATAGACTGGATAGGAAACTGGCTGACGTCAGCGTGAAAACCTAGTTGCAATTCGTGATGTCACGAAGATGTCACGAATATGCAGATTTTGCGTCATTCAAGTAGCTATATTGAGATTCCAAAATGTTTCATCGTCTTACAAACCTGCCTAAGCCACGACCAAATGATCGAGGTAAATGTTGTTCGTCTTTGTTTCAGCTGTTTTCGTTTTGTGGTGAAAAACTACCGTTGTTTTAGTTGAAATTTGGGACGCGTTTTTTCACCGTCTAAAGTTGGATCTGTTCGCCTAAAATGAGTAATGGTAGTCGGATATTCCATCGTAAAGTGGCATTGTGATATTTTTTGGTAGTTTGACTATCATTTTTAGCTGTATTATTGCTAAACGTTGCGATTTATGGTGTTTTTGTTACGTCACGATTTGCAACTAGGTGACTTGAGACTCAAAGACTTAGGGCCCATTTACACTACAGAATTTTTTGGTACGGCTCGGATACAAATGGTTCGCGAACCCAAAAAATATGGCACGGATACCCGTTTACACTCGCATTTCCTTGACGTGCCAATCTGTACAAAATAATGTTTTGGTACGGGTACTGGGCTCAACCCTGGCTCAACTTGCTGATCAGCAGAATTACTTTCGCGTTAATACGCGTGCACGTTCTTTTGTTTCAACATGGCGGACGAAACATTTATAGAGTTTCTTTTAATAAATAAGTGTCGTGCCTTCCAACGAGAAGCTTGCAGGAGTAAATGAAAAGCCTCTACTACTGGCTTCCTCCGTCTGGCCAGAAAGAAGCGAAGGAACAGGATGTTTTTGGCAATGGCGACAATACTTTTATGTAATCTTCCATATTATAAAGTACTGTATATACGATTGTCCGCGAGATGTTTTCTGCTTCGGTTCACCCTCGGCCTCGGCCTCGATGCGACGATCCTTTCCCGCCATTTTGAGTCAGATGTGGTGGACACTACGCCTGCTCTAATAAATGGTGCTGACCGACTGAAGAAAGGGCTCTTAAACAAAAAAAATGGTTCGGCACGGCTAATCGTTTACACTGCATATTTTATCCGTGCCGTGTTAGTTTTTACGCGTACCTGTTTTACCCATGCTCGGACTACCTATCCAGCAGGTCCGAGTACGGATGAATCGTACACAACAGAAGTTCTCCGTGCCGAACCACTTTTTTAGGGTTCGCGAACCCTTTTTATCCGAGCCGTACCAAAAAATTTCTGTAGTGTAAATGGGCCTTTAAAGTGCCCCTAGCAAATTTTTTTTTTGCGACAAATCTTGGCATGATTGCTAATATTTCCGTGAAAATTTTTTAAATTTGGGCAAATAGTTCGATTTTTTTGGCATTTTGAATTTAGCTTTCGATGGCCCGGGCCGTCGTTTGAACACCTGCAGGGTATAGTCGGCAAATATCGCTATTAAACAGATTTAACGAACTGAGTTAAAAACCTAGCTTCAACTGAAGGTGTTGGAAGCTAAGCTGCGGTTTATGCACCGCAACTTATGCGCCGCAACTTATATACCTTCTCCCCAATGTAAAATCCCAATAAATTATCATTGTGTTTTGGTTAGTTTGCTTTGCTTTGGTCGCTATTCATAGTAACGCAACATCCCTCGCATTCGTATAATGCTCATCAAAGTCTTCCTTCTTGTGATTAACCTACTTTATTTTATCTTTTTCAGTTCACTGAGTCAGAATCAGTTGGTAAGTACAAGAATGGCAACAGAGTCTATCTATCTATTCTATCTATCTATCTATCAATCAATGATATCTACGATCCCATCTACCATCTATCTATATTCTATACATATGAAAGAAGTTAGGCCTTGTGCACACGGTGTCGTTTTCGGATTGTTCTCGATTACACTCAAGGGAATCGAGAAAAACAGCTCATCACTTGAAACAATACGAAAACGCTCCGAAAACGACACCGTCATGTGCACAAGGCCTTAATTGATAATTGATTCATTTTTTAATTTAGTAGTCTTCACCAACAAAGTTAAGGAGCTTCTCAAAAGAAAAAAGGGGAAATTGGGACCCTGGAAGGTCTTCATAATGCAGTAAGTGAGTAAATAAGTAGCGAGTTATTCGAAGATCCAAAAATTTGATTCACGGAAACACCTTAAAAATAACCTATGATGCTCTCGTCTTACCGTTTTCATTACTGTGCCCCAGTGTGGGATAATTGCTCTAAATCACTACGGAATAAATCTTAACAGGTGATACAGTAGCTATGAGACACCATCTGAAGCAGTCATAGCTAAGAAATAATTTATAACGATTTAGATAATTGTTTGGACTTTTTGTTTGGAATTTTGAAAGATTCCATATTTTTGAGAATTTCTATTTATATTTCCATGGAAATACTCCGCAACACCTTTTGGGTAACACGCAGAGAAAAATAAGTACGATATAAATATAATATTGGTAACTAAAGTAGATAAATCTGAATGCTGAAAAGTGAATTAAGAAGTTGTCTTTCATAGCTATTTTATAAACCTAATACATTGGGTTCCGGTTGAGAGGTTACCGTGTCAAAAAATTTATAAATGAATAAATAAATAAATGAGTGCGAAGTGTGAGTGTTAGTCTTTTTGTGAATAAATGAGAAGCGCGTGAAGTTTACCAGGCTAATTCGATGCTCTCTTTGCAGAAATTTCCCGCCCGACGCTGTCATTTGTGGGGTTATGACCCCTGGTGGATTACGCCACCACATAGAAAAATGTCACGTAAGTATTTCTCTCCCAAAGTCAGTTAGCTTAAAAATGTGAGTGTTTTTTTAGTAAAAAGGAATATACTTCTTATATTTCAGTTGCTGGGAAAGAAGAGCTTCCCCTGTCCAGAAGACCGGTAAAGAAATTTGTTGCAAAATGAACCAAACGCTTTTATCAAAAAAGGAAAAGCTAGTTGGTCACAAGAGAATTTTTCATAAACGGCGAGAGCCACAACGCATTCGAATTTCAATTATGTCGTTCGCAACATCGACTTTGAAAGGATATTTCTGAAATTTGCACTGCAAAGTTAGGTTTGATAATTGAATTAGATTGAAAAAAATTTATATCGACGAACCTTCGTATGTTTACAACTAAAAACGATCGCGTCGCGAACCATACGTTCCTCATCTTTATAGCCACAATCTTTTACCAAAATCTTCAGGTCTGTTACGAAGGACTCGAAACTTTCGTTATCTCCTTGACGTCTTTCGTTGAATTTCAAGGCTACAATATTCTTCAAATTTATCTATTACTATATCTAGCTTCTTTGCATCCTCGGGTTCGGCGAATGTAAATCCTTCAAATACATCCAATCTTTTTAAATGTAAATAAGATAAATCTCTCAAACCAGTGGATGGTTGTCATGACAATACGTACAACCGCTTAAGCATATTGCTTTGACCTGAACTGGCTCAAGTAGGTATGTTTCGCTTCCATTTTTCGGTATATGCAACCGTGGTTTGCAACCGGGCAATATTGAGGTACTTCATGTTAGATGGATATAGAAGCGTTATATTTGTCCACAGCTACCCATGGTCGTTGAACGATATATAACCGTAAAATAAGTATTGAACCACTGCATAATGATATTGAACTTGGATATAGAAAATCATGTTTTAACCGTAAAATAAGTATTGAACCACAGCATAATGATATTGAACTTGTAATTATAGTCAAAATTGTCAGCCCGGTTGCATATACCGGAAAACGGTATATCCAACCGGGATATAGAAAATCATGTTTTTAACCGTAAAATAAGTATTGAACCACAGCATAATGATATTGAACTTGTAATTATAATCAAAATTGTCAGCCCGGTTGCATATACCGGAAAACGGTATATGCAACCGGGATATAGAAAATCATGTTTTAACCGTAAAATAAGTATTGAACCACTGCATAATGATATTGAACTTGGAATTATAGTCAAAAGTGTAAGTCCGGTTGCAGATACCGGAAAACGGTATATGCAACCGGGATATAGAAAATCATGTTTTAACCGTAAAATAAGTATTGAAACACAGCATAATGATATTGAACTTGTAATTATAATCAAAATTGTCAGCCCGGTTGCATATACCGGAAAACGGTATATGCAACCGGGATATAGAAAATCATGTTTTAACCGTAAAATAAGTATTGAGCTATGTATAGTCAACGAGATCTCGATCTGTAAAATTTTGGATGTATGGATGTTCAGTTTTATGACGTTTTGTGACGTAGTCGGAACTGCGAACGCCACCACAGGCATGCGAATTTTCAACTCACGAGGCTCTTTTGCTGTCGGTGAAGCGAGCTGTTCGGTGTTTTCGTTTTGCACGGAAATGTGGTCGAGACTTTGAGGGCGAAAAATATGATACTTTCTATTTTAGGTGTATATTGGTGTGAGTTCATCGTTACTCACAGGAGCCATTGTGTTCGCGCTGATCAGTATATCTGCGTGTGTACACGCGATTGATTCAAATCAAACGAAGCCACTGTGCTCGTCAAAAAATCAAACGACGCCATTTATTTGTCCTCGTTAAAATCAAACATAGCGAAGCCATTGTGCTCGCTAAAAACAAATACAAACGAAGGCATAATAAATTTGTGCCTGTTGACTGTTTACAGACTTTATAAACTATAAACGAAGTGGGATATTGCTTGTGAAAATATAAACATCTGATCTATACAACTACAAGTAAAGACCTTGTAGTTATATTACGTTGCCTAAATGGGAGTAACAATTGAGCAATATTACAAGACTTCGTGCTTCCAAGATAGCGTAATGCTTTGCGTAATACGAGCTTTGCTAATTATCAGTTGCTGTCAACAAGCATGCATAACATTTACTCGATCCGTGTGTCATATATCATTGCCAGTCTTCAATTTTATCAGCAGTCCTCTGCTTTTTTGGACTCGATACCAATTCCACACTGTCAAATGAAGGTTTTATTCGTAGTTTTCGCAAAAGCAGTACTATTCAGCTCAGTATGAGCTTCGTATATATGCACTCTCCTCCGCAATGCCAAAGGCTTCTAATTGCGCTTTTATATGTAGTAATAAATAATGTAATATACTATAGGTGGGCTATTCTCACAGAAAGAGCGCACTGCTCGGGTCTTACCTAAACCATAACCATATAATTTTGCACAATATCACGACTACCTTGGATTTCAAGGCAGCACTTCCCTTGCGATAGTAACTTCTAGTTGTAGTTTAGTTCAAGAACACGAGTTCCAATGTTTAATATGTTTGAGGAATGAGCCAGCGGAATTATTCTAATTACCAATGATGTGTTTCGCGTGCGTGGTACTAATTGTATGACGTCATGAGTTAAAACTCGTCTCGGATTACTTCACCACGATGGTTTTCAATGGAAGAATCAGCAGCGACTTTCGTTTTTATATATTGTATTTGGCAACCGAAACAAACGTCCCATTTGCTGAAATAGCGCGTAAATGTAACGTTTCCCGTCCCAGGTGCGACAACTGGACAGAAAGTATTAAATAAAGGTGGCCGGCCACGTAAAATTGTTGCCACCATTTCTTACGAAAACGGGGCTGTCGCGTGTGAACAGTATGAACATTTAGACGGACCATATTTTAATGATTTTGTTCAACAAAATTTTGAGATATGTTTACAAAGGCGGAGAAAGGAAGAAGTAAATTATGGGTCCAGGACGGTGATCCAAGTCAAAACTGTGCCTTTGTTCCAGCTCGAAATCGTGATATAAATCCAATCGAAAACATATTTTATCTTGTTAAAAAGTCATCACGCGACGAAGCTATTTTAAAGAACATCGCCAAAGAAACATGCGAAGAATTCTCAGCTCGAGTAATTGATACAGTCACGAATTTTCCTTATTTTAATTGTAAGATCCTCACAGCAATGAAGGTATTGATGGATCATGAACGATATTTAAGATTATATATATATATATATATATATATATATATATATATATTTATTGGAGGGAAGAAACCGGGGAGATATAGCAGATGGATATAAAATGGGTAGATGAAAAAATAAAATGCCAAAATTGAACAAAATTAATAAAACAAAATTTTTCCGTTTGATAAAGGTCATAAGCATTACGGACTCTGCTGTGGTGGTGAGATTTTTCGAGTTGGGGAGGGCCGAGGGAGAGCTGATCCGTACGGATCAGTCGCTCTTGAGGCCCTTCCCGAAAAGGGCGCCGAATTCGGCCCGGAGGCGATGGAGGGAGGCGTTCAAGTAAGTACTGTCTTGTAGTGTAGAATGAAAGAAGAGGAGAGTTTAATATTTATCCAGTCTGTATGCTGTGTTAGAAATGGGTCTTAAGAAGACCCTGCGCATTCCAACACTTCACAAATATAAGAAAAAGGTTTTATTCACAAATCACAGTGTTCGCTCGCTCGCAAGCCGCGTTCACACTTGCGGCCCGGACCTGGCCTGGACCTGGCCTGGACCTGGCCTGGGCCTGGGCCAAGTGTGACCCGTTCACACTTGCGCGTGGCCAAGGTTTGGGCCGTTTGGCGGCCCAAAAAAAGGCTCGTATATGTATACAAATGTCAGCGGTTGCCAAATAAAGCAGTGTTCAAAACGACACGACAACTACCCTACTAATAATATGGCACGACGCGTTGGAATATCAAGATCTAACAACACGTTTGTTAAACAATCACTTTATCTTTCTTTGCGTACAGGTATATATGCTTTTTTGTCATCGCGCAATATTATTATTTGTCTTCCAACGCAAAAAAACATTGACTGCCAGCCCTAAATCCCTGCTGAAGAGACCAACGAAGAAGGTCGAAACATGTACAGGGTTGTGTCCCGTGGTAATCTATGCAACGCATCTTTACTTTACTCTTTTTCTATATTTTATTCATATTCCTTATACAATTTACACTTCATGTCTAACCGCATTGCCATATTATACGCATTATAGCCTTTGGCTAAATGCGCGCATTATTCTTATCTCCGTCCCCATAGTCTCCTACGTTTACGGACCTACGACATCAATGTGGTTCTCATTACCTAATCCTTACCAAAAAAAACAACTTCAAATTTCTGTTGAAGCCACCATACCTTTGGCAAGTTTATCGAAGACAGTTTTATTGCGAACGCTATGGTTTTCTAGCTGTTCTTGCACCTTCTGATCGCTCCAAAGCGTAATCAGGAGCTTTGTCTCGTTGTCCGACCAAATATTCGCCATCTGATAACTAAATATCGGCTGAAAACAACGTATTCGTGGTTCTACAAACGTGCGAGTCGCCCAGACTGGAAAGTTCGTATTTCGTCCACCGAAGATTTACGCCAACAATATCCCTCAAATTGTTGTACTCCAGTCAGGAGGGTTGTATTACACCACTGTCACCACGCCAAGTCATTTTCACCGAGAAATTGATTAGTTTTACACCAACCTTGGCGTAATCTAAGGAAATTCTACGCCGAAGATATTCGGACATACGAACTTTCCAGTCTGGCGAGTCGCGATATATTATAATTTCACGCGTCGAATGCTTTTCCCTCCAAATCATCTGACCAGCTTTTATCGTGGGCGCGCATTCCCACGGCAACGAGGCCTGGCCTAGGCCAGGCTCTGGTAAAACCCGTTCACACCAGATAAATTGAGGCCAGGCTCAGGCTAGGCCTAGGCGAGCTACCTTCGCTGGCCTAGATTTTGTGGCCTAGGCCAGGCCCAGGCCAGGTAAAACCCGTTCACACCTAGGTCCAGGCCAGGTCCAGGCTAGGCCTAGGCCGCTAGTGTGAACGGGGGTCTCTATATTCGCGTATATTATTACATTCTTTCTACTTACGGCTTGAGTATATCTGTCATCACGTTGTAAATTACTACCATATGTTGGTTACATTCACGCTATAATCTATTCATGCTATCTAATGATTTGGCTGACACAATTCCCAACAGCTGAATGCACAAGAAAAGTTAAGCCTGGCTGGCAAGTGTTAGGAATTGGATGGGTGACCAAAGTTGCATGACAAGTGTTTAACACTTTCAGGCACTTTACCACTGTGGATGGTTGAGCTATACTCTCTCCTCAATTCACGTTTTACCCTTTGCCAGGGTAATTAACCCCCTGAAATTGTGTGCAGTAATCGCGCATTTCATGCGAAAACAACATATCTCGGTTACCTAATTAAAATAATTAAAATACAAACGGGAAATAGGTGCCATGGTAGTAAAGCAAGCAATTGTAGCAAAATAGGCAACAGCAAATAAGGAGGTACCTGTCACACTGAATGATCAGTAGAAAATTATGTCGAACCTATTCACCAGTCAAGGGGTGGTGGGTGGGGCAAAGCAAAGCAACTTGATGAGACGAAAGGCAAACGTAAAAGGCAAGAGAAGAGCGCCAAATCATGTCACATGAACTTTGATTATTTATAATCACATTAAATTAAAATACTGATCTAGAAGTCTTGTATAAACGTCGAACTTTACTGTTCTTCGTAGTTCTAGAGGGAGTTCGCTATAAACCTTTGCTCCCATAAAAAATTCCGTTAGCACAAGCATATATAATCAGTGTCCAAGACTTTCCATATTTTATTATTGCACAACATAATTAGTTTGTAGTAGTCAACAGCAGGTATATCTTACATGTATGTATCTCTCATTGTGAACAGATTGGCGAAAGAAGAAGAAGACGCTCCTCCTCCTCCATCTCCTTCCTCTCCCAACCCCTTCCCCCAATCTCCTTCCTCCCCAACCCCTTCTTCCTCCAACCTTCCTCCCCAACCTCTTCCTCCCTTCCTCTCCAACCCCTTCCTCCCTTCCTCCCCAACCCCTTCCTCCAACCTTCCTCCCCCGGGGTTGGAGGAAGAACTTCCTCCCGCAACCTCACTAGCTTTCTCTCCTTCGCACTTCTTGCTTTCTCTCCTTGGGAAGTCTTTCTCTTCCTCCTCCTTCCTCCAATCCTCTTCCAACCTCCTTCCTCGTCCCGGATGAATGAAAGTGTAAGTGTGACACGTAATAAACAACCACAATATTTTATTTACTTCCTATATGTCTCGGCAAATGACAAAATTCGGCTTCTGCCAAGTTTACAATATAGCTGAATGCTAGCCTGCTAAAAATTATCTTTTATCATTAGAGCAATAGAATAATATAATAACAAAAATAATAATAATGGCATTTCAGTCCTACCATGGATAGTAAATAGACTGGATAGGAAACTGGCTGACGTCAGCGTGAAAACCTAGTTGCAATTCGTGATGTCACGAAGATGTCACGAATATGCAGATTTTGCGTCATTCAAGTAGCTATATTGAGATTCCAAAATGTTTCATCGTCTTACAAACCTGCCTAAGCCACGACCAAATGATCGAGGTAAATGTTGTTCGTCTTTGTTTCAGCTGTTTTCGTTTTGTGGTGAAAAACTACCGTTGTTTTAGTTGAAATTTGGGACGCGTTTTTCACCGTCTAAAGTTGGATCTGTTCGCCTAAAATGAGTAATGGTAGTCGGATATTCCATCGTAAAGTGGCATTGTGATATTTTTTGGTAGTTTGACTATCATTTTTAGCTGTATTATTGCTAAACGTTGCGATTTATGGTGTTTTTGTTACGTCACGATTTGCAACTAGGTGACTTGAGACTCAAAGACTTAGGGCCCATTTACACTACAGAATTTTTTTGGTACGGCTCGGATACAAATGGTTCGCGAACCCAAAAAATATGGCACGGATACCCGTTTACACTCGCATTTCCTTGACGTGCCAATCTGTACAAAATAATGTTTTGGTACGGGTACTGGGCTCAACCCTGGCTCAACTTGCTGATCAGCAGAATTACTTTCGCGTTAATACGCGTGCACGTTCTTTTGTTTCAACATGGCGGACGAAACATTTATAGAGTTTCTTTTAATAAATAAGTGTCGTGCCTTCCAACGAGAAGCTTGCAGGAGTAAATGAAAAGCCTCTACTACTGGCTTCCTCCGTCTGGCCAGAAAGAAGCGAAGGAACAGGATGTTTTTGGCAATGGCGACAATACTTTTATGTAATCTTCCATATTATAAAGTACTGTATATACGATTGTACGCGAGATGTTTTCTGCTTCGGTTCACCCTCGGCCTCGATGCGACGATCCTTTCCCGCCATTTTGAGTCAGATGTGGTGGACACTACGCCTGCTCTAATAAATGGTGCTGACCGACTGAAGAAAGGGCTCTTAAACAAAAAAAATGGTTCGGCACGGCTAATCGTTTACACTGCATATTTTATCCGTACCGTGTTAGTTTTTACGCGTACCTGTTTTACCCATGCTCGGACTACCTATCCAGCAGGTCCGAGTACGGATGAATCGTACACAACAGAAGTTGTCCGTGCCGAACCACTTTTTTAGGGTTCGCGAACCCTTTTTATCCGAGCCGTACCAAAAAATTTCTGTAGTGTAAATGGGCCTTTAAAGTGCCCCTAGCAAATTTTTTTTTGCGACAAATCTTGGCATGATTGCTAATATTTCCGTGAAAAATTTTTAAATTTGGGCAAATCGTTCGATTTTTTTGGCATTTTGAATTTAGCTTTCGATGGCCCGGGCCGTCGTTTGAACACCTGCAGGGTATAGTCGGCAAATATCGCTATTAAACAGATTTAACGAACTGAGTTAAAAACCTAGCTTCAACTGAAGGTGTTGGAAGCTAAGCTGCGGTTTATGCACCGCAACTTATGCGCCGCAACTTATATACCTTCTCCCCAATGTAAAATCCCAATAAATTATCATTGTGTTTTGGTTAGTTTGCTTTGCTTTGGTCGCTATTCATAGTAACGCAACATCCCTCGCATTCGTATAATGCTCATCAAAGTCTTCCTTCTTGTGATTAACCTACTTTATTTTATCTTTTTCAGTTCACTGAGTCAGAATCAGTTGGTAAGTACAAGAATGGCAACAGAGTCTATCTATCTATTCTATCTATCTATCTATCAATCAATGATATCTACGATCCCATCTACCATCTATCTATATTCTATACATATGAAAGAAGTTAGGCCTTGTGCACACGGTGTCGTTTTCGGATTGTTCTCGATTACACTCAAGGGAATCGAGAAAAACAGCTCATCACTTGAAACAATACGAAAACGCTCCGAAAACGACACCGTCATGTGCACAAGGCCTTAATTGATAATTGATTCATTTTTTAATTTAGTAGTCTTCACCAACAAAGTTAAGGAGCTTCTCAAAAGAAAAAAGGGGAAATTGGGACCCTGGAAGGTCTTCATAATGCAGTAAGTGAGTAAATAAGTAGCGAGTTATTCGAAGATCCAAAAATTTGATTCACGGAAACACCTTAAAAATAACCTATGATGCTCTCGTCTTACCGTTTTCATTACTGTGCCCCAGTGTGGGATAATTGCTCTAAATCACTACGGAATAAATCTTAACAGGTGATACAGTAGCTATGAGACACCATCTGAAGCAGTCAGCTAGGAAATAATTTATAACGATTTAGATAATTGTTTGGACTTTTTGTTTGGAATTTTGAAAGATTCCATATTTTTGAGAATTTCTATTTATATTTCCATGGAAATACTCCGCAACACCTTTTGGGTAACACGCAGAGAAAAATAAGTACGATATAAATATAATATTGGTAACTAAAGTAGATAAATCTGAATGCTGAAAAGTGAATTAAGAAGTTGTCTTTCATAGCTATTTTATAAACCTAATACATTGGGTTCCGGTTGAGAGGTTACCGTGTCAAAAAATTTATAAATGAATAAATAAATAAATGAGTGCGAAGTGTGAGTGTTAGTCTTTTTGTGAATAAATGAGAAGCGCGTGAAGTTTACCAGGCTAATTCGATGCTCTCTTTGCAGAAATTTCCCGCCCGACGCTGTCATTTGTGGGGTTATGACCCCTGGTGGATTACGCCACCACATAGAAAAATGTCACGTAAGTATTTCTCTCCCAAAGTCAGTTAGCTTAAAAATGTGAGTGTTTTTTTAGTAAAAAGGAATATACTTCTTATATTTCAGTTGCTGGGAAAGAAGAGCTTCCCCTGTCCAGAAGACCGGTAAAGAAATTTGTTGCAAAATGAACCAAACGCTTTTATCAAAAAAGGAAAAGCTAGTTGGTCACAAGAGAATTTTTCATAAACGGCGAGAGCCACAACGCATTCGAATTTCAATTATGTCGTTCGCAACATCGACTTTGAAAGGATATTTCTGAAATTTGCACTGCAAAGTTAGGTTTGATAATTGAATTAGATTGAAAAAAATTTATATCGACGAACCTTCGTATGTTTACAACTAAAAACGATCGCGTCGCGAACCATACGTTCCTCATCTTTATAGCCACAATCTTTTACCAAAATCTTCAGGTCTGTTACGAAGGACTCGAAACTTTCGTTATCTCCTTGACGTCTTTCGTTGAATTTCAAGGCTACAATATTCTTCAAATTTATCTATTACTATATCTAGCTTCTTTGCATCCTCGGGTTCGGCGAATGTAAATCCTTCAAATACATCCAATCTTTTTAAATGTAAATAAGATAAATCTCTCAAACCAGTGGATGGTTGTCATGACAATACGTACAACCGCTTAAGCATATTGCTTTGACCTGAACTGGCTCAAGTAGGTATGTTTCGCTTCCATTTTTCGGTATATGCAACCGTGGTTTGCAACCGGGCAATATTGAGGTACTTCATGTTAGATGGATATAGAAGCGTTATATTTGTCCACAGCTACCCATGGTCGTTGAACGATATATAACCGTAAAATAAGTATTGAACCACTGCATAATGATATTGAACTTGGATATGCAACTGCAACCGGGATATAGAAAATCATGTTTTAACCGTAAAATAAGTATTGAACCACAGCATAATGATATTGAACTTGTAATTATAGTCAAAATTGTCAGCCCGGTTGCATATACCGGAAAACGGTATATGCAACCGGGATATAGAAAATCATGTTTTTAACCGTAAAATAAGTATTGAACCACAGCATAATGATATTGAACTTGTAATTATAATCAAAATTGTCAGCCCGGTTGCATATACCGGAAAACGGTATATGCAACCGGGATATAGAAAATCATGTTTTAACCGTAAAAATAAGTATTGAACCACTGCATAATGATATTGAACTTGGAATTATAGTCAAAAGTGTAAGTCCGGTTGCAGATACCGGAAAACGGTATATGCAACCGGGATATAGAAAATCATGTTTTAACCGTAAAATAAGTATTGAAACACAGCATAATGATATTGAACTTGTAATTATAATCAAAATTGTCAGCCCGGTTGCATATACCGGAAAACGGTATATGCAACCGGGATATAGAAAATCATGTTTTAACCGTAAAATAAGTATTGAACCACTGCATAATGATATTGAACTTGGAATTATAGTCAAAAGTGTAAGTCCGGTTGCATATACCGGAAAACGGTATATGCAACCGGGATATAGAAAATCATGTTTTAACCGTAAAATAAGTATTGAGCTATGTATAGTCAAGGAGATCTCGATCTGTAAAATTTTGGATGTATGGATGTTCAGTTTTATGACGTTTTGTGACGTAGTCGGAACTGCGAACGCCACCACAGGCATGCGAATTTTCAACTCACGAGGCTCTTTTGCTGTCGGTGAAGCGAGCTGTTCGGTGTTTTCGTTTTGCACGGAAATGTGGTCGAGACTTTGAGGGCGAAAAATATGATACTTTCTATTTTAGGTGTATATTGGTGTGAGTTCATCGTTACTCACAGGAGCCATTGTGTTCGCGCTGATCAGTATATCTGCGTGTGTACACGCGATTGATTCAAATCAAACGAAGCCACTGTGCTCGTCAAAAAATCAAACGACGCCATTTATTTGTCCTCGTTAAAATCAAACATAGCGAAGCCATTGTGCTCGCTAAAAACAAATACAAACGAAGGCATAATAAATTTGTGCCTGTTGACTGTTTACAGACTTTATAAACTATAAACGAAGTGGGATATTGCTTGTGAAAATATAAACATCTGATCTATACAACTACAAGTAAAGACCTTGTAGTTATATTACGTTGCCTAAATGGGAGTAACAATTGAGCAATATTACAAGACTTCGTGCTTCCAAGATAGCGTAATGCTTTGCGTAATACGAGCTTTGCTAATTATCAGTTGCTGTCAACAAGCATGCATAACATTTACTCAATCCGTGTGTCATATATCATTGCCAGTCTTCAATTTTATCAGCAGTCCTCTGCTTTTTTCGACTCGATACCAATTCCACACTGTCAAATGAAGGTTTTATTCGTAGTTTTCGCAAAAGCAGTACTATTCAGCTCAGTATGAGCTTCGTATATATGCACTCTCCTCCGCAATGCCAAAGGCTTCTAATTGCGCTTTTATATGTAGTAATAAATAATGTAATATACTATAGGTGGGCTATTCTCACAGAAAGAGCGCACTGCTCGGGTCTTACCTAAACCATAACCATATAATTTTGCACAATATCACGACTACCTTGGATTTCAAGGCAGCACTTCCCTTGCGATAGTAACTTCTAGTTGTAGTTTAGTTCAAGAACACGAGTTCCAATGTTTAATATGTTTGAGGAATGAGCCAGCGGAATTATTCTAATTACCAATGATGTGTTTCGCGTGCGTGGTACTAATTGTATGACGTCATGAGTTAAAACTCGTCTCGGATTACTTCACCACGATGGTTTTCAATGGAAGAATCAGCAGCGACTTTCGTTTTTATATATTGTATTTGGCAACCGAAACAAACGTCCCATTTGCTGAAATAGCGCGTAAATGTAACGTTTCCCGTCCCAGGTGCGACAACTGGACAGAAAGTATTAAATAAAGGTGGCCGGCCACGTAAAATTGTTGCCACCATTTCTTACGAAAACGGTGTCGCGTGTGAACAGTATGAACATTTAGACGGACCATATTTTAATGATTTTGTTCAACAAAATTTTGAGATATGTTTACAAAGGCGGAGAAAGGAAGAAGTAAATTATGGGCCCAGGACGGTGATCCAAGTCAAAACTGTGCCTTTGTTCCAGCTCGAAATCGTGATATAAATCCAATCGAAAACATATTTTATCTTGTTAAAAAGTCATCACGCGACGAAGCTATTTTAAAGAACATCGCCAAAGAAACATGCGAAGAATTCTCAGCTCGAGTAATTGATACAGTCACGAATTTTCCTTATTTTAATTGTAAGATCCTCACAGCAATGAAGGTATTGATGGATCATGAACGATATTTAAGATTATATATATATATATATATATATATATATATTTATTGGAGGGAAGAAACCGGGGAGATATAGCAGATGGATATAAAATGGGTAGATGAAAAAATAAAATGCCAAAATTGAACAAAATTAATAAAACAAAATTTTTCCGTTTGATAAAGGTCATAAGCATTACGGACTCTGCTGTGGTGGTGAGATTTTTCGAGTTGGGGAGGGCCGAGGGAGAGCTGATCCGTGCGGATCAGTCGCTCTTGAGGCCCTTACCGAAAAGGGCGCCGAAGTCGGCCCGGAGGCGATGGAGGGAGGCGTTCAAGTAAGTACTGTCTTGTAGTGTAGAATGAAAGAAGAGGAGAGTTTAATATTTATCCAGTCTGTATGCTGTGTTAGAAATGGGTCTTAAGAAGACCCTGCGCATTCCAACACTTCACAAATATAAGAAAAAGGTTTTATTCACAAATCACAGTGTTCGCTCGCTCGCAAGCCGCGTTCACACTTGCGGCCTGGACCTGGCCTGGGCCAAGTGTGACCCGTTCACACTTGCGCGTGGCCAAGGTTTGGGCCGTTTGGCGGCCCAAAAAAAGGCTCGTATATGTATACAAATGTCAGCGGTTGCCAAATAAAGCAGTGTTCAAAACGACACGACAACTACCCTACTAATAATATGGCACGACGCGTTGGAATATCAAGATCTAACAACACGTTTGTTAAACAATCACTTTATCTTTCTTTGCGTACAGGTATATATGCTTTTTTGTCATCGCGCAATATTATTATTTGTCTTCCAACGCAAAAAAACATTGACTGCCAGCCCTAAATCCCTGCTGAAGAGACCAACGAAGAAGGTCGAAACATGTACAGGGTTGTGTCCCGTGGTAATCTATGCAACGCATCTTTACTTTACTCTTTTTCTATATTTTATTCATATTCCTGTCTAACCGCGTTGCCATATTATACGCATTATAGCCTTTGGCTAAATGCGCGCATTATTCTTATCTCCGTACCCATAGTCTCCTACGTTTACGGACCTACGACATCAATGTGGTTCTCATTACCTAATCCTTACCAAAAAAAACAACTTCAAATTTCTGTTGAAGCCACCATACCTTTGGCAAGTTTATCGAAGACAGTTTTATTGCGAACGCTATGGTTTTCTAGCTGTTCTTGCACCTTCTGATCGCTCCAAAGCGTAATCAGGAGCTTTGTCTCGTTGTCCGACCAAATATTCGCCATCTGATAACTAAATATCGGCTGAAAACAACGTATTCGTGGTTCTACAAACGTGCGAGTCGCCCAGACTGGAAAGTTCGTATTTCGTCCACCGAAGATTTACGCCAACAATATCCCTCAAATTGTTGTACTCCAGTCAGGAGGGTTGTATTACACCACTGTCACCACGCCAAGTCATTTTCACCGAGAAATTGATTAGTTTTACACCAACCTTGGCGTAATCTAAGGAAATTCTACGCCGAAGATATTCGGACATACGAACTTTCCAGTCTGGCGAGTCGCGATATATTATAATTTCACGCGTCGAATGCTTTTCCCTCCAAATCATCTGACCAGCTTTTATCGTGGGCGCGCATTCCCACGGCAACGAGGCCTGGCCTAGGCCAGGCTCTGGTAAAACCCGTTCACACCAGATAAATTGAGGCCCGGGCCAGGCTCAGGCTAGGCCTAGGCGAGCTACCTTCGCTGGCCTAGATTTTGTGGCCTAGGCCAGGCCCAGGCCTGGTAAAACCCGTTCACACCTAGGTCCAGGCCAGGTCCAGGCTAGGCCTAGGCCGCTAGTGTGAACGGGGGTCTCTATATTCGCGTATATTATTACATTCTTTCTACTTACGGCTTGAGTATATCTGTCATCACGTTGTAAATTACTACCATATGTTGGTTACATTCACGCTATAATCTATTCATGCTATCTAATGATTTGGCTGACACAATTCCCAACAGCTGAATGCACAAGAAAAGTTAAGCCTGGCTGGCAAGTGTTAGGAATTGGATGGGTGACCAAAGTTGCATGACAAGTGTTTAACACTTTCAGGCACTTTACCACTGTGGATGGTTGAGCTATACTCTCTCCTCAATTCACGTTTTACCCTTTGCCAGGGTAATTAACCCCCTGAAATTGTGTGCAGTAATCGCGCATTTCATGCGAAAACAACATATCTCGGTTACCTAATTAAAATAATTAAAATACAAACGGGAAATAGGTGCCATGGTAGTAAAGCAAGCAATTGTAGCAAAATAGGCAACAGCAAATAAGGAGGTACCTGTCACACTGAATGATCAGTAGAAAATTATGTCGAACCTATTCACCAGTCAAGGGGTGGTGGGTGGGGCAAAGCAAAGCAACTTGATGAGACGAAAGGCAAACGTAAAAGGCAAGAGAAGAGCGCCAAATCATGTCACATGAACTTTGATTATTTATAATCACATTAAATTAAAATACTGATCTAGAAGTCTTGTATAAACGTCGAACTTTACTGTTCTTCGTAGTTCTAGAGGGAGTTCGCTATAAACCTTTGCTCCCATAAAAAATTCCGTTAGCACAAGCATATATAATCAGTATCCAAGACTTTCCATATTTTATTATTGCACAACATAATTAGTTTGTAGTAGTCAACAGCAGGTATATCTTACATGTATGTATCTCTCATTGTGAACAGATTGGCGAAAGAAGAAGAAGACGCTCCTCCTCCTCCATCTCCTTCCTCTCCCAACCCCTTCCCCCAATCTCCTTCCTCCCCAACCCCTTCTTCCTCCAACCTTCCTCCCCAACCTCTTCCTCCCTTCCTCTCCAACCCCTTCCTCCCCAACCCCTTCCTCCAACCTTCCTCCCCCGGGGTTGGAGGAAGAACTTCCTCCCGCAACCTCACTAGCTTTCTCTCCTTCGCACTTCTTGCTTTCTCTCCTTGGGAAGTCTTTCTCTTCCTCCTCCTTCCTCCAATCCTCTTCCAACCCCCTCCCTCCTTCCTCTTCCTCGTCCCGGATGAATGAAAGTGTAAGTGTGACACGTAATAAACAACCACAATATTTTATTTACTTCCTATATGTCTCGGCAAATGACAAAATTCGGCTTCTGCCAAGTTTACAATATAGCTGAATGCTAGCCTGCTAAAAATTATCTTTTATCATTAGAGCAATAGAATAATATAATAACAAAAATAATAATAATGGCATTTCAGTCCTACCATGGATAGTAAATAGACTGGATAGGAAACTGGCTGACGTCAGCGTGAAAACCTAGTTGCAATTCGTGATGTCACGAAGATGTCACGAATATGCAGATTTTGCGTCATTCAAGTAGCTATATTGAGATTCCAAAATGTTTCATCGTCTTACAAACCTGCCTAAGCCACGACCAAATGATCGAGGTAAATGTTGTTCGTCTTTGTTTCAGCTGTTTTCGTTTTGTGGTGAAAAACTACCGTTGTTTTAGTTGAAATTTGGGACGCGTTTTTCACCGTCTAAAGTTGGATCTGTTCGCCTAAAATGAGTAATGGTAGTCGGATATTCCATCGTAAAGTGGCATTGTGATATTTTTTGGTAGTTTGACTATCATTTTTAGCTGTATTATTGCTAAACGTTGCGATTTATGGTGTTTTTGTTACGTCACGATTTGCAACTAGGTGACTTGAGACTCAAAGACTTAGGGCCCATTTACACTACAGAATTTTTTTGGTACGGCTCGGATACAAATGGTTCGCGAACCCAAAAAATATGGCACGGATACCCGTTTACACTCGCATTTCCTTGACGTGCCAATCTGTACAAAATAATGTTTTGGTACGGGTACTGGGCTCAACCCTGGCTCAACTTGCTGATCAGCAGAATTACTTTCGCGTTAATACGCGTGCACGTTCTTTTGTTTCAACATGGCGGACGAAACATTTATAGAGTTTCTTTTAATAAATAAGTGTCGTGCCTTCCAACGAGAAGCTTGCAGGAGTAAATGAAAAGCCTCTACTACTGGCTTCCTCCGTCTGGCCAGAAAGAAGCGAAGGAACAGGATGTTTTTGGCAATGGCGACAATACTTTTATGTAATCTTCCATATTATAAAGTACTGTATATACGATTGTACGCGAGATGTTTTCTGCTTCGGTTCACCCTCGGCCTCGATGCGACGATCCTTTCCCGCCATTTTGAGTCAGATGTGGTGGACACTACGCCTGCTCTAATAAATGGTGCTGACCGACTGAAGAAAGGGCTCTTAAACAAAAAAAATGGTTCGGCACGGCTAATCGTTTACACTGCATATTTTATCCGTACCGTGTTAGTTTTTACGCGTACCTGTTTTACCCATGCTCGGACTACCTATCCAGCAGGTCCGAGTACGGATGAATCGTACACAACAGAAGTTGTCCGTGCCGAACCACTTTTTTAGGGTTCGCGAACCCTTTTTATCCGAGCCGTACCAAAAAATTTCTGTAGTGTAAATGGGCCTTTAAAGTGCCCCTAGCAAATTTTTTTTTGCGACAAATCTTGGCATGATTGCTAATATTTCCGTGAAAAATTTTTAAATTTGGGCAAATCGTTCGATTTTTTTGGCATTTTGAATTTAGCTTTCGATGGCCCGGGCCGTCGTTTGAACACCTGCAGGGTATAGTCGGCAAATATCGCTATTAAACAGATTTAACGAACTGAGTTAAAAACCTAGCTTCAACTGAAGGTGTTGGAAGCTAAGCTGCGGTTTATGCACCGCAACTTATGCGCCGCAACTTATATACCTTCTCCCCAATGTAAAATCCCAATAAATTATCATTGTGTTTTGGTTAGTTTGCTTTGCTTTGGTCGCTATTCATAGTAACGCAACATCCCTCGCATTCGTATAATGCTCATCAAAGTCTTCCTTCTTGTGATTAACCTACTTTATTTTATCTTTTTCAGTTCACTGAGTCAGAATCAGTTGGTAAGTACAAGAATGGCAACAGAGTCTATCTATCTATTCTATCTATCTATCTATCAATCAATGATATCTACGATCCCATCTACCATCTATCTATATTCTATACATATGAAAGAAGTTAGGCCTTGTGCACACGGTGTCGTTTTCGGATTGTTCTCGATTACACTCAAGGGAATCGAGAAAAACAGCTCATCACTTGAAACAATACGAAAACGCTCCGAAAACGACACCGTCATGTGCACAAGGCCTTAATTGATAATTGATTCATTTTTTAATTTAGTAGTCTTCACCAACAAAGTTAAGGAGCTTCTGAAAAGAAAAAAGGGGAAATTGGGACCCTGGAAGGTCTTCATAATGCAGTAAGTGAGTAAATAAGTAGCGAGTTATTCGAAGATCCAAAAATTTGATTCACGGAAACACCTTAAAAATAACCTATGATGCTCTCGTCTTACCGTTTTCATTACTGTGCCCCAGTGTGGGATAATTGCTCTAAATCACTACGGAATAAATCTTAACAGGTGATACAGTAGCTATGAGACACCATCTGAAGCAGTCAGCTAGGAAATAATTTATAACGATTTAGATAATTGTTTGGACTTTTTGTTTGGAATTTTGAAAGATTCCATATTTTTGAGAATTTCTATTTATATTTCCATGGAAATACTCCGCAACACCTTTTGGGTAACACGCAGAGAAAAATAAGTACGATATAAATATAATATTGGTAACTAAAGTAGATAAATCTGAATGCTGAAAAGTGAATTAAGAAGTTGTCTTTCATAGCTATTTTATAAACCTAATACATTGGGTTCCGGTTGAGAGGTTACCGTGTCAAAAAATTTATAAATGAATAAATAAATAAATGAGTGCGAAGTGTGAGTGTTAGTCTTTTTGTGAATAAATGAGAAGCGCGTGAAGTTTACCAGGCTAATTCGATGCTCTCTTTGCAGAAATTTCCCGCCCGACGCTGTCATTTGTGGGGTTATGACCCCTGGTGGATTACGCCACCACATAGAAAAATGTCACGTAAGTATTTCTCTCCCAAAGTCAGTTAGCTTAAAAATGTGAGTGTTTTTTTAGTAAAAAGGAATATACTTCTTATATTTCAGTTGCTGGGAAAGAAGAGCTTCCCCTGTCCAGAAGACCGGTAAAGAAATTTGTTGCAAAATGAACCAAACGCTTTTATCAAAAAAGGAAAAGCTAGTTGGTCACAAGAGAATTTTTCATAAACGGCGAGAGCCACAACGCATTCGAATTTCAATTATGTCGTTCGCAACATCGACTTTGAAAGGATATTTCTGAAATTTGCACTGCAAAGTTAGGTTTGATAATTGAATTAGATTGAAAAAAATTTATATCGACGAACCTTCGTATGTTTACAACTAAAAACGATCGCGTCGCGAACCATACGTTCCTCATCTTTATAGCCACAATCTTTTACCAAAATCTTCAGGTCTGTTACGAAGGACTCGAAACTTTCGTTATCTCCTTGACGTCTTTCGTTGAATTTCAAGGCTACAATATTCTTCAAATTTATCTATTACTATATCTAGCTTCTTTGCATCCTCGGGTTCGGCGAATGTAAATCCTTCAAATACATCCAATCTTTTTAAATGTAAATAAGATAAATCTCTCAAACCAGTGGATGGTTGTCATGACAATACGTACAACCGCTTAAGCATATTGCTTTGACCTGAACTGGCTCAAGTAGGTATGTTTCGCTTCCATTTTTCGGTATATGCAACCGTGGTTTGCAACCGGGCAATATTGAGGTACTTCATGTTAGATGGATATAGAAGCGTTATATTTGTCCACAGCTACCCATGGTCGTTGAACGATATATAACCGTAAAATAAGTATTGAACCACTGCATAATGATATTGAACTTGGATATGCAACTGCAACCGGGATATAGAAAATCATGTTTTAACCGTAAAATAAGTATTGAACCACAGCATAATGATATTGAACTTGTAATTATAGTCAAAATTGTCAGCCCGGTTGCATATACCGGAAAACGGTATATGCAACCGGGATATAGAAAATCATGTTTTTAACCGTAAAATAAGTATTGAACCACAGCATAATGATATTGAACTTGTAATTATAATCAAAATTGTCAGCCCGGTTGCATATACCGGAAAACGGTATATGCAACCGGGATATAGAAAATCATGTTTTAACCGTAAAAATAAGTATTGAACCACTGCATAATGATATTGAACTTGGAATTATAGTCAAAAGTGTAAGTCCGGTTGCAGATACCGGAAAACGGTATATGCAACCGGGATATAGAAAATCATGTTTTAACCGTAAAATAAGTATTGAAACACAGCATAATGATATTGAACTTGTAATTATAATCAAAATTGTCAGCCCGGTTGCATATACCGGAAAACGGTATATGCAACCGGGATATAGAAAATCATGTTTTAACCGTAAAATAAGTATTGAACCACTGCATAATGATATTGAACTTGGAATTATAGTCAAAAGTGTAAGTCCGGTTGCATATACCGGAAAACGGTATATGCAACCGGGATATAGAAAATCATGTTTTAACCGTAAAATAAGTATTGAGCTATGTATAGTCAAGGAGATCTCGATCTGTAAAATTTTGGATGTATGGATGTTCAGTTTTATGACGTTTTGTGACGTAGTCGGAACTGCGAACGCCACCACAGGCATGCGAATTTTCAACTCACGAGGCTCTTTTGCTGTCGGTGAAGCGAGCTGTTCGGTGTTTTCGTTTTGCACGGAAATGTGGTCGAGACTTTGAGGGCGAAAAATATGATACTTTCTATTTTAGGTGTATATTGGTGTGAGTTCATCGTTACTCACAGGAGCCATTGTGTTCGCGCTGATCAGTATATCTGCGTGTGTACACGCGATTGATTCAAATCAAACGAAGCCACTGTGCTCGTCAAAAAATCAAACGACGCCATT
Organism: Chrysogorgia sp. JL179-B06; assembly: GCA_035772405.1. NCBI lineage: Eukaryota > Metazoa > Cnidaria > Anthozoa > Scleralcyonacea > Chrysogorgiidae > Chrysogorgia > Chrysogorgia sp. JL179-B06. The sequence goes on from JAYKKM010000209.1 coordinate 2,036,400, forward strand.
TATTTGTCCTCGTTAAAATCAAACATAGCGAAGCCATTGTGCTCGCTAAAAACAAATACAAACGAAGGCATAATAAATTTGTGCCTGTTGACTGTTTACAGACTTTATAAACTATAAACGAAGTGGGATATTGCTTGTGAAAATATAAACATCTGATCTATACAACTACAAGTAAAGACCTTGTAGTTATATTACGTTGCCTAAATGGGAGTAACAATTGAGCAATATTACAAGACTTTGTGCTTCCAAGATAGCGTAATGCTTTGCGTAATACGAGCTTTGCTAATTATCAGTTGCTGTCAACAAGCATGCATAACATTTACTCGATCCGTGTGTCATATATCATTGCCAGTCTTCAATTTTATCAGCAGTCCTCTGCTTTTTTCGACTCGATACCAATTCCACACTGTCAAATGAAGGTTTTATTCGTAGTTTTCGCAAAAGCAGTACTATTCAGCTCAGTATGAGCTTCGTATATATGCACTCTCCTCCGCAATGCCAAAGGCTTCTAATTGCGCTTTTATATGTAGTAATAAATAATGTAATATACTATAGGTGGGCTATTCTCACAGAAAGAGCGCACTGCTCGGGTCTTACCTAAACCATAACCATATAATTTTGCACAATATCACGACTACCTTGGATTTCAAGGCAGCACTTCCCTTGCGATAGTAACTTCTAGTTGTAGTTTAGTTCAAGAACACGAGTTCCAATGTTTAATATGTTTGAGGAATGAGCCAGCGGAATTATTCTAATTACCAATGATGTGTTTCGCGTGCGTGGTACTAATTGTATGACGTCATGAGTTAAAACTCGTCTCGGATTACTTCACCACGATGGTTTTCAATGGAAGAATCAGCAGCGACTTTCGTTTTTATATATTGTATTTGGCAACCGAAACAAACGTCCCATTTGCTGAAATAGCGCGTAAATGTAACGTTTCCCGTCCCAGGTGCGACAACTGGACAGAAAGTATTAAATAAAGGTGGCCGGCCGCGTAAAATTGTTGCCACCATTTCTTACGAAAACGGTGTCGCGTGTGAACAGTATGAACATTTAGACGGACCATATTTTAATGATTTTGTTCAACAAAATTTTGAGATATGTTTACAAAGGCGGAGAAAGGAAGAAGTAAATTATGGGCCCAGGACGGTGATCCAAGTCAAAACTGTGCCTTTGTTCCAGCTCGAAATCGTGATATAAATCCAATCGAAAACATATTTTATCTTGTTAAAAAGTCATCACGCGACGAAGCTATTTTAAAGAACATCGCCAAAGAAACATGCGAAGAATTCTCAGCTCGAGTAATTGATACAGTCACGAATTTTCCTTATTTTAATTGTAAGATCCTCACAGCAATGAAGGTATTGATGGATCATGAACGATATTTAAGATTATATATATATATATATATATATATATATATATTTATTGGAGGGAAGAAACCGGGGAGATATAGCAGATGGATATAAAATGGGTAGATGAAAAAATAAAATGCCAAAATTGAACAAAATTAATAAAACAAAATTTTTCCGTTTGATAAAGGTCATAAGCATTACGGACTCTGCTGTGGTGGTGAGATTTTTCGAGTTGGGGAGGGCCGAGGGAGAGCTGATCCGTGCGGATCAGTCGCTCTTGAGGCCCTTACCGAAAAGGGCGCCGAAGTCGGCCCGGAGGCGATGGAGGGAGGCGTTCAAGTAAGTACTGTCTTGTAGTGTAGAATGAAAGAAGAGGAGAGTTTAATATTTATCCAGTCTGTATGCTGTGTTAGAAATGGGTCTTAAGAAGACCCTGCGCATTCCAACACTTCACAAATATAAGAAAAAGGTTTTATTCACAAATCACAGTGTTCGCTCGCTCGCAAGCCGCGTTCACACTTGCCGCCCGGACCTGGCCTGGACCTGGCCTGGGCCTGGGCCAAGTGTGACCCGTTCACACTTGCGCGTGGCCAAGGTTTGGGCCGTTTGGCGGCCCAAAAAAAGGCTCGTATATGTATACAAATGTCAGCGGTTGCCAAATAAAGCAGTGTTCAAAACGACACGACAACTACCCTACTAATAATATGGCACGACGCGTTGGAATATCAAGATCTAACAACACGTTTGTTAAACAATCACTTTATCTTTCTTTGCGTACAGGTATATATGCTTTTTTGTCATCGCGCAATATTATTATTTGTCTTCCAACGCAAAAAAACATTGACTGCCAGCCCTAAATCCCTGCTGAAGAGACCAACGAAGAAGGTCGAAACATGTACAGGGTTGTGTCCCGTGGTAATCTATGCAATGCATCTTTACTTTACTCTTTTTCTATATTTTATTCATATTCCTGTCTAACCGCGTTGCCATATTATACGCATTATAGCCTTTGGCTAAATGCGCGCATTATTCTTATCTCCGTACCCATAGTCTCCTACGTTTACGGACCTACGACATCAATGTGGTTCTCATTACCTAATCCTTACCAAAAAAAACAACTTCAAATTTCTGTTGAAGCCACCATACCTTTGGCAAGTTTATCGAAGACAGTTTTATTGCGAACGCTATGGTTTTCTAGCTGTTCTTGCACCTTCTGATCGCTCCAAAGCGTAATCAGGAGCTTTGTCTCGTTGTCCGACCAAATATTCGCCATCTGATAACTAAATATCGGCTGAAAACAACGTATTCGTGGTTCTACAAACGTGCGAGTCGCCCAGACTGGAAAGTTCGTATTTCGTCCACCGAAGATTTACGCCAACAATATCCCTCAAATTGTTGTACTCCAGTCAGGAGGGTTGTATTACACCACTGTCACCACGCCAAGTCATTTTCACCGAGAAATTGATTAGTTTTACACCAACCTTGGCGTAATCTAAGGAAATTCTACGCCGAAGATATTCGGACATACGAACTTTCCAGTCTGGCGAGTCGCGATATATTATAATTTCACGCGTCGAATGCTTTTTCCCTCCAAATCATCTGACCAGCTTTTATCGTGGGCGCGCATTCCCACGGCAACGAGGCCTGGCCTAGGCCAGGCTCTGGTAAAACCCGTTCACACCAGATAAATTGAGGCCCGGGCCAGGCTCAGGCTAGGCCTAGGCGAGCTACCTTCGCTGGCCTAGATTTTGTGGCCTAGGCCAGGCCCAGGCCTGGTAAAACCCGTTCACACCTAGGTCCAGGCCAGGTCCCTAGGCCTAGGCCGCTAGTGTGAACGGGGGTCTCTATATTCGCGTATATTATTACATTCTTTCTACTTACGGCTTGAGTATATCTGTCATCACGTTGTAAATTACTACCATATGTTGGTTACATTCACGCTATAATCTATTCATGCTATCTAATGATTTGGCTGACACAATTCCCAACAGCTGAATGCACAAGAAAAGTTAAGCCTGGCTGGCAAGTGTTAGGAATTGGATGGGTGACCAAAGTTGCATGACAAGTGTTTAACACTTTCAGGCACTTTACCACTGTGGATGGTTGAGCTATACTCTCTCCTCAATTCACGTTTTACCCTTTGCCAGGGTAATTAACCCCCTGAAATTGTGTGCAGTAATCGCGCATTTCATGCGAAAACAACATATCTCGGTTACCTAATTAAAATAATTAAAATACAAACGGGAAATAGGTGCCATGGTAGTAAAGCAAGCAATTGTAGCAAAATAGGCAACAGCAAATAAGGAGGTACCTGTCACACTGAATGATCAGTAGAAAATTATGTCGAACCTATTCACCAGTCAAGGGGTGGTGGGTGGGGCAAAGCAAAGCAACTTGATGAGACGAAAGGCAAACGTAAAAGGCAAGAGAAGAGCGCCAAATCATGTCACATGAACTTTGATTATTTATAATCACATTAAATTAAAATACTGATCTAGAAGTCTTGTATAAACGTCGAACTTTACTGTTCTTCGTAGTTCTAGAGGGAGTTCGCTATAAACCTTTGCTCCCATAAAAAATTCCGTTAGCACAAGCATATATAATCAGTATCCAAGACTTTCCATATTTTATTATTGCACAACATAATTAGTTTGTAGTAGTCAACAGCAGGTATATCTTACATGTATGTATCTCTCATTGTGAACAGATTGGCGAAAGAAGAAGAAGACGCTCCTCCTCCTCCATCTCCTTCCTCTCCCAACCCCTTCCCCCAATCTCCTTCCTCCCCAACCCCTTCTTCCTCCAACCTTCCTCCCCAACCTCTTCCTCCCTTCCTCTCCAACCCCTTCCTCCCCAACCCCTTCCTCCAACCTTCCTCCCCCGGGGTTGGAGGAAGAACTTCCTCCCGCAACCTCACTAGCTTTCTCTCCTTCGCACTTCTTGCTTTCTCTCCTTGGGAAGTCTTTCTCTTCCTCCTCCTTCCTCCAATCCTCTTCCAACCCCCTCCCTCCTTCCTCTTCCTCGTCCCGGATGAATGAAAGTGTAAGTGTGACACGTAATAAACAACCACAATATTTTATTTACTTCCTATATGTCTCGGCAAATGACAAAATTCGGCTTCTGCCAAGTTTACAATATAGCTGAATGCTAGCCTGCTAAAAATTATCTTTTATCATTAGAGCAATAGAATAATATAATAACAAAAATAATAATAATGGCATTTCAGTCCTACCATGGATAGTAAATAGACTGGATAGGAAACTGGCTGACGTCAGCGTGAAAACCTAGTTGCAATTCGTGATGTCACGAAGATGTCACGAATATGCAGATTTTGCGTCATTCAAGTAGCTATATTGAGATTCCAAAATGTTTCATCGTCTTACAAACCTGCCTAAGCCACGACCAAATGATCGAGGTAAATGTTGTTCGTCTTTGTTTCAGCTGTTTTCGTTTTGTGGTGAAAAACTACCGTTGTTTTAGTTGAAATTTGGGACGCGTTTTTCACCGTCTAAAGTTGGATCTGTTCGCCTAAAATGAGTAATGGTAGTCGGATATTCCATCGTAAAGTGGCATTGTGATATTTTTTGGTAGTTTGACTATCATTTTTAGCTGTATTATTGCTAAACGTTGCGATTTATGGTGTTTTTGTTACGTCACGATTTGCAACTAGGTGACTTGAGACTCAAAGACTTAGGGCCCATTTACACTACAGAATTTTTTTGGTACGGCTCGGATACAAATGGTTCGCGAACCCAAAAAATATGGCACGGATACCCGTTTACACTCGCATTTCCTTGACGTGCCAATCTGTACAAAATAATGTTTTGGTACGGGTACTGGGCTCAACCCTGGCTCAACTTGCTGATCAGCAGAATTACTTTCGCGTTAATACGCGTGCACGTTCTTTTGTTTCAACATGGCGGACGAAACATTTATAGAGTTTCTTTTAATAAATAAGTGTCGTGCCTTCCAACGAGAAGCTTGCAGGAGTAAATGAAAAGCCTCTACTACTGGCTTCCTCCGTCTGGCCAGAAAGAAGCGAAGGAACAGGATGTTTTTGGCAATGGCGACAATACTTTTATGTAATCTTCCATATTATAAAGTACTGTATATACGATTGTACGCGAGATGTTTTCTGCTTCGGTTCACCCTCGGCCTCGATGCGACGATCCTTTCCCGCCATTTTGAGTCAGATGTGGTGGACACTACGCCTGCTCTAATAAATGGTGCTGACCGACTGAAGAAAGGGCTCTTAAACAAAAAAAATGGTTCGGCACGGCTAATCGTTTACACTGCATATTTTATCCGTACCGTGTTAGTTTTTACGCGTACCTGTTTTACCCATGCTCGGACTACCTATCCAGCAGGTCCGAGTACGGATGAATCGTACACAACAGAAGTTGTCCGTGCCGAACCACTTTTTTAGGGTTCGCGAACCCTTTTTATCCGAGCCGTACCAAAAAATTTCTGTAGTGTAAATGGGCCTTTAAAGTGCCCCTAGCAAATTTTTTTTTGCGACAAATCTTGGCATGATTGCTAATATTTCCGTGAAAAATTTTTAAATTTGGGCAAATCGTTCGATTTTTTTGGCATTTTGAATTTAGCTTTCGATGGCCCGGGCCGTCGTTTGAACACCTGCAGGGTATAGTCGGCAAATATCGCTATTAAACAGATTTAACGAACTGAGTTAAAAACCTAGCTTCAACTGAAGGTGTTGGAAGCTAAGCTGCGGTTTATGCACCGCAACTTATGCGCCGCAACTTATATACCTTCTCCCCAATGTAAAATCCCAATAAATTATCATTGTGTTTTGGTTAGTTTGCTTTGCTTTGGTCGCTATTCATAGTAACGCAACATCCCTCGCATTCGTATAATGCTCATCAAAGTCTTCCTTCTTGTGATTAACCTACTTTATTTTATCTTTTTCAGTTCACTGAGTCAGAATCAGTTGGTAAGTACAAGAATGGCAACAGAGTCTATCTATCTATTCTATCTATCTATCTATCAATCAATGATATCTACGATCCCATCTACCATCTATCTATATTCTATACATATGAAAGAAGTTAGGCCTTGTGCACACGGTGTCGTTTTCGGATTGTTCTCGATTACACTCAAGGGAATCGAGAAAAACAGCTCATCACTTGAAACAATACGAAAACGCTCCGAAAACGACACCGTCATGTGCACAAGGCCTTAATTGATAATTGATTCATTTTTTAATTTAGTAGTCTTCACCAACAAAGTTAAGGAGCTTCTCAAAAGAAAAAAGGGGAAATTGGGACCCTGGAAGGTCTTCATAATGCAGTAAGTGAGTAAATAAGTAGCGAGTTATTCGAAGATCCAAAAATTTGATTCACGGAAACACCTTAAAAATAACCTATGATGCTCTCGTCTTACCGTTTTCATTACTGTGCCCCAGTGTGGGATAATTGCTCTAAATCACTACGGAATAAATCTTAACAGGTGATACAGTAGCTATGAGACACCATCTGAAGCAGTCAGCTAGGAAATAATTTATAACGATTTAGATAATTGTTTGGACTTTTTGTTTGGAATTTTGAAAGATTCCATATTTTTGAGAATTTCTATTTATATTTCCATGGAAATACTCCGCAACACCTTTTGGGTAACACGCAGAGAAAAATAAGTACGATATAAATATAATATTGGTAACTAAAGTAGATAAATCTGAATGCTGAAAAGTGAATTAAGAAGTTGTCTTTCATAGCTATTTTATAAACCTAATACATTGGGTTCCGGTTGAGAGGTTACCGTGTCAAAAAATTTATAAATGAATAAATAAATAAATGAGTGCGAAGTGTGAGTGTTAGTCTTTTTGTGAATAAATGAGAAGCGCGTGAAGTTTACCAGGCTAATTCGATGCTCTCTTTGCAGAAATTTCCCGCCCGACGCTGTCATTTGTGGGGTTATGACCCCTGGTGGATTACGCCACCACATAGAAAAATGTCACGTAAGTATTTCTCTCCCAAAGTCAGTTAGCTTAAAAATGTGAGTGTTTTTTTAGTAAAAAGGAATATACTTCTTATATTTCAGTTGCTGGGAAAGAAGAGCTTCCCCTGTCCAGAAGACCGGTAAAGAAATTTGTTGCAAAATGAACCAAACGCTTTTATCAAAAAAGGAAAAGCTAGTTGGTCACAAGAGAATTTTTCATAAACGGCGAGAGCCACAACGCATTCGAATTTCAATTATGTCGTTCGCAACATCGACTTTGAAAGGATATTTCTGAAATTTGCACTGCAAAGTTAGGTTTGATAATTGAATTAGATTGAAAAAAATTTATATCGACGAACCTTCGTATGTTTACAACTAAAAACGATCGCGTCGCGAACCATACGTTCCTCATCTTTATAGCCACAATCTTTTACCAAAATCTTCAGGTCTGTTACGAAGGACTCGAAACTTTCGTTATCTCCTTGACGTCTTTCGTTGAATTTCAAGGCTACAATATTCTTCAAATTTATCTATTACTATATCTAGCTTCTTTGCATCCTCGGGTTCGGCGAATGTAAATCCTTCAAATACATCCAATCTTTTTAAATGTAAATAAGATAAATCTCTCAAACCAGTGGATGGTTGTCATGACAATACGTACAACCGCTTAAGCATATTGCTTTGACCTGAACTGGCTCAAGTAGGTATGTTTCGCTTCCATTTTTCGGTATATGCAACCGTGGTTTGCAACCGGGCAATATTGAGGTACTTCATGTTAGATGGATATAGAAGCGTTATATTTGTCCACAGCTACCCATGGTCGTTGAACGATATATAACCGTAAAATAAGTATTGAACCACTGCATAATGATATTGAACTTGGATATGCAACTGCAACCGGGATATAGAAAATCATGTTTTAACCGTAAAATAAGTATTGAACCACAGCATAATGATATTGAACTTGTAATTATAGTCAAAATTGTCAGCCCGGTTGCATATACCGGAAAACGGTATATGCAACCGGGATATAGAAAATCATGTTTTTAACCGTAAAATAAGTATTGAACCACAGCATAATGATATTGAACTTGTAATTATAATCAAAATTGTCAGCCCGGTTGCATATACCGGAAAACGGTATATGCAACCGGGATATAGAAAATCATGTTTTAACCGTAAAAATAAGTATTGAACCACTGCATAATGATATTGAACTTGGAATTATAGTCAAAAGTGTAAGTCCGGTTGCAGATACCGGAAAACGGTATATGCAACCGGGATATAGAAAATCATGTTTTAACCGTAAAATAAGTATTGAAACACAGCATAATGATATTGAACTTGTAATTATAATCAAAATTGTCAGCCCGGTTGCATATACCGGAAAACGGTATATGCAACCGGGATATAGAAAATCATGTTTTAACCGTAAAATAAGTATTGAACCACTGCATAATGATATTGAACTTGGAATTATAGTCAAAAGTGTAAGTCCGGTTGCATATACCGGAAAACGGTATATGCAACCGGGATATAGAAAATCATGTTTTAACCGTAAAATAAGTATTGAGCTATGTATAGTCAAGGAGATCTCGATCTGTAAAATTTTGGATGTATGGATGTTCAGTTTTATGACGTTTTGTGACGTAGTCGGAACTGCGAACGCCACCACAGGCATGCGAATTTTCAACTCACGAGGCTCTTTTGCTGTCGGTGAAGCGAGCTGTTCGGTGTTTTCGTTTTGCACGGAAATGTGGTCGAGACTTTGAGGGCGAAAAATATGATACTTTCTATTTTAGGTGTATATTGGTGTGAGTTCATCGTTACTCACAGGAGCCATTGTGTTCGCGCTGATCAGTATATCTGCGTGTGTACACGCGATTGATTCAAATCAAACGAAGCCACTGTGCTCGTCAAAAAATCAAACGACGCCATTTATTTGTCCTCGTTAAAATCAAACATAGCGAAGCCATTGTGCTCGCTAAAAACAAATACAAACGAAGGCATAATAAATTTGTGCCTGTTGACTGTTTACAGACTTTATAAACTATAAACGAAGTGGGATATTGCTTGTGAAAATATAAACATCTGATCTATACAACTACAAGTAAAGACCTTGTAGTTATATTACGTTGCCTAAATGGGAGTAACAATTGAGCAATATTACAAGACTTTGTGCTTCCAAGATAGCGTAATGCTTTGCGTAATACGAGCTTTGCTAATTATCAGTTGCTGTCAACAAGCATGCATAACATTTACTCGATCCGTGTGTCATATATCATTGCCAGTCTTCAATTTTATCAGCAGTCCTCTGCTTTTTTCGACTCGATACCAATTCCACACTGTCAAATGAAGGTTTTATTCGTAGTTTTCGCAAAAGCAGTACTATTCAGCTCAGTATGAGCTTCGTATATATGCACTCTCCTCCGCAATGCCAAAGGCTTCTAATTGCGCTTTTATATGTAGTAATAAATAATGTAATATACTATAGGTGGGCTATTCTCACAGAAAGAGCGCACTGCTCGGGTCTTACCTAAACCATAACCATATAATTTTGCACAATATCACGACTACCTTGGATTTCAAGGCAGCACTTCCCTTGCGATAGTAACTTCTAGTTGTAGTTTAGTTCAAGAACACGAGTTCCAATGTTTAATATGTTTGAGGAATGAGCCAGCGGAATTATTCTAATTACCAATGATGTGTTTCGCGTGCGTGGTACTAATTGTATGACGTCATGAGTTAAAACTCGTCTCGGATTACTTCACCACGATGGTTTTCAATGGAAGAATCAGCAGCGACTTTCGTTTTTATATATTGTATTTGGCAACCGAAACAAACGTCCCATTTGCTGAAATAGCGCGTAAATGTAACGTTTCCCGTCCCAGGTGCGACAACTGGACAGAAAGTATTAAATAAAGGTGGCCGGCCGCGTAAAATTGTTGCCACCATTTCTTACGAAAACGGTGTCGCGTGTGAACAGTATGAACATTTAGACGGACCATATTTTAATGATTTTGTTCAACAAAATTTTGAGATATGTTTACAAAGGCGGAGAAAGGAAGAAGTAAATTATGGGTCCAGGACGGTGATCCAAGTCAAAACTGTGCCTTTGTTCCAGCTCGAAATCGTGATATAAATCCAATCGAAAACATATTTTATCTTGTTAAAAAGTCATCACGCGACGAAGCTATTTTAAAGAACATCGCCAAAGAAACATGCGAAGAATTCTCAGCTCGAGTAATTGATACAGTCACGAATTTTCCTTATTTTAATTGTAAGATCCTCACAGCAATGAAGGTATTGATGGATCATGAACGATATTTAAGATTATATATATATATATATATATATATATATATTTATTGGAGGGAAGAAACCGGGGAGATATAGCAGATGGATATAAAATGGGTAGATGAAAAAATAAAATGCCAAAATTGAACAAAATTAATAAAACAAAATTTTTCCGTTTGATAAAGGTCATAAGCATTACGGACTCTGCTGTGGTGGTGAGATTTTTCGAGTTGGGGAGGGCCGAGGGAGAGCTGATCCGTACGGATCAGTCGCTCTTGAGGCCCTTACCGAAAAGGGCGCCGAAGTCGGCCCGGAGGCGATGGAGGGAGGCGTTCAAGTAAGTACTGTCTTGTAGTGTAGAATGAAAGAAGAGGAGAGTTTAATATTTATCCAGTCTGTATGCTGTGTTAGAAATGGGTCTTAAGAAGACCCTGCGCATTCCAACACTTCACAAATATAAGAAAAAGGTTTTATTCACAAATCACAGTGTTCGCTCGCTCGCAAGCCGCGTTCACACTTGCGGCCCGGACCTGGCCTGGACCTGGCCTGGGCCAAGTGTGACCCGTTCACACTTGCGCGTGGCCAAGGTTTGGGCCGTTTGGCGGCCCAAAAAAAGGCTCGTATATGTATACAAATGTCAGCGGTTGCCAAATAAAGCAGTGTTCAAAACGACACGACAACTACCCTACTAATAATATGGCACGACGCGTTGGAATATCAAGATCTAACAACACGTTTGTTAAACAATCACTTTATCTTTCTTTGCGTACAGGTATATATGCTTTTTTGTCATCGCGCAATATTATTATTTGTCTTCCAACGCAAAAAAAACATTGACTGCCAGCCCTAAATCCCTGCTGAAGAGACCAACGAAGAAGGTCGAAACATGTACAGGGTTGTGTCCCGTGGTAATCTATGCAACGCATCTTTACTTTACTCTTTCTATATTTTATTCATATTCCTTATACAATTTACACTTCATGTCTAACCGCGTTGCCATATTATACGCATTATAGCCTTTGGCTAAATGCGCGCATTATTCTTATCTCCGTCCCCATAGTCTCCTACGTTTACGGACCTACGACATCAATGTGGTTCTCATTACCTAATCCTTACCAAAAAAAACAACTTCAAATTTCTGTTGAAGCCACCATACCTTTGGCAAGTTTATCGAAGACAGTTTTATTGCGAACGCTATGGTTTTCTAGCTGTTCTTGCACCTTCTGATCGCTCCAAAGCGTAATCAGGAGCTTTGTCTCGTTGTCCGACCAAATATTCGCCATCTGATAACTAAATATCGGCTGAAAACAACGTATTCGTGGTTCTACAAACGTGCGAGTTGCCCAGACTGGAAAGTTCGTATTTCGTCCACCGAAGATTTACGCCAACAATATCCCTCAAATTGTTGTACTCCAGTCAGGAGGGTTGTATTACACCACTGTCACCACGCCAAGTCATTTTCACCGAGAAATTGATTAGTTTTACACCAACCTTGGCGTAATCTAAGGAAATTCTACGCCGAAGATATTCGGACATACGAACTTTCCAGTCTGGCGAGTCGCGATATATTATAATTTCACGCGTCGAATGCTTTTCCCTCCAAATCATCTGACCAGCTTTTATCGTGGGCGCGCATTCCCACGGCAACGAGGCCTGGCCTAGGCCAGGCTCTGGTAAAAACCCGTTCACACCAGATAAATTGAGGCCCGGGCCAGGCTCAGGCTAGGCCTAGGCGAGCTACCTTCGCTGGCCTAGATTTTGTGGCCTAGGCCAGGCCCAGGCCAGGTAAAACCCGTTCACACCTAGGGCTAGGCCTAGGCCGCTAGTGTGAACGGGGGTCTCTATATTCGCGTATATTATTACATTCTTTCTACTTACGGCTTGAGTATATCTGTCATCACGTTGTAAATTACTACCATATGTTGGTTACATTCACGCTATAATCTATTCATGCTATCTAATGATTTGGCTGACACAATTCCCAACAGCTGAATGCACAAGAAAAGTTAAGCCTGGCTGGCAAGTGTTAGGAATTGGATGGGTGACCAAAGTTGCATGACAAGTGTTTAACACTTTCAGGCACTTTACCACTGTGGATGGTTGAGCTATACTCTCTCCTCAATTCACGTTTTACCCTTTGCCAGGGTAATTAACCCCCTGAAATTGTGTGCAGTAATCGCGCATTTCATGCGAAAACAACATATCTCGGTTACCTAATTAAAATAATTAAAATACAAACGGGAAATAGGTGCCATGGTAGTAAAGCAAGCAATTGTAGCAAAATAGGCAACAGCAAATAAGGAGGTACCTGTCACACTGAATGATCAGTAGAAAATTATGTCGAACCTATTCACCAGTCAAGGGGTGGTGGGTGGGGCAAAGCAAAGCAACTTGATGAGACGAAAGGCAAACGTAAAAGGCAAGAGAAGAGCGCCAAATCATGTCACATGAACTTTGATTATTTATAATCACATTAAATTAAAATACTGATCTAGAAGTCTTGTATAAACGTCGAACTTTACTGTTCTTCGTAGTTCTAGAGGGAGTTCGCTATAAACCTTTGCTCCCATAAAAAATTCCGTTAGCACAAGCATATATAATCAGTATCCAAGACTTTCCATATTTTATTATTGCACAACATAATTAGTTTGTAGTAGTCAACAGCAGGTATATCTTACATGTATGTATCTCTCATTGTGAACAGATTGGCGAAAGAAGAAGAAGACGCTCCTCCTCCATCTCCTTCCTCTCCCAACCCCTTCCCCCAATCTCCTTCCTCCCCAACCCCTTCTTCCTCCAACCTTCCTCCCCAACCTCTTCCTCCCTTCCTCTCCAACCCCTTCCTCCAACCTTCCTCCCCCGGGGTTGGAGGAAGAACTTCCTCCCGCAACCTCACTAGCTTTCTCTCCTTCGCACTTCTTGCTTTCTCTCCTTGGGAAGTCTTTCTCTTCCTCCTCCTTCCTCCAATCCTCTTCCAACCCCCTCCCTCCTTCCTCTTCCTCGTCCCGGATGAATGAAAGTGTAAGTGTGACACGTAATAAACAACCACAATATTTTATTTACTTCCTATATGTCTCTGCAAATGACAAAATTCGGCTTCTGCCAAGTTTACAATATAGCTGAATGCTAGCCTGCTAAAAATTATCTTTTATCATTAGAGCAATAGAATAATATAATAACAAAAATAATAATAATGGCATTTCAGTCCTACCATGGATAGTAAATAGACTGGATAGGAAACTGGCTGACGTCAGCGTGAAAACCTAGTTGCAATTCGTGATGTCACGAAGATGTCACGAATATGCAGATTTTGCGTCATTCAAGTAGCTATATTGAGATTCCAAAATGTTTCATCGTCTTACAAACCTGCCTAAGCCACGACCAAATGATCGAGGTAAATGTTGTTCGTCTTTGTTTCAGCTGTTTTCGTTTTGTGGTGAAAAACTACCGTTGTTTTAGTTGAAATTTGGGACGCGTTTTTCACCGTCTAAAGTTGGATCTGTTCGCCTAAAATGAGTAATGGTAGTTGGATATTCCATCGTAAAGTGGCATTGTGATATTTTTTGGTAGTTTGACTATCATTTTTAGCTGTATTATTGCTAAACGTTGCGATTTATGGTGTTTTTGTTACGTCACGATTTGCAACTACAATCCTGGCAAAAAGTAATGAAACACCATGCATAATTTCAAATAATTCTAATTTCGTCCCCCTCTCCCCGTACAATGTTGGTTGATACCAACCAAAAATATGTAAATCACACTCCCTACAGTCCGACAAGCCATTTACCAACATTGTTCGGGGGGAAGGGGGAAATGCGCTGTTCTTAGTCATTATTCCACGTGTTTCATTAACTTTTTGCCAGGATTGTCTGAATATAGTAAAATTGAGAGATGATAAGAGAGCTAACAAAATTCATTCAGATGCTTATATTTAGGTCTTTTGGGGTGGAAGCAAGCTTCTTAGACACTCTGCACGAAATGTTCAATTGAAATGCGCTGTGCTTGTGTGTGTGGGTGGGGAGTCTGAGTACGAGAATGGTTGCCAACTTGCCATTGACTTTTCCTGTTTCTTTTTCACGTATATTGCCATAAGTAGTCATTTTTCTTGTTATTATTGCGTTGAGTTCCATTCGTGCGATAGTGTGTAGCTGGTAATCATAAAGCTTTTCGCCACAACCTGCCTATAGCTTAAAACTTTCATTGGACGTGTAACTTTTATAAATGTAATGTACTATTTTTTCATCATCATCAATCATTTAATTAAAATGAAATAAGACAAATAACAATATAACACATTACAAGGTATCAAGTTAAATAAGTGCCTATTTTATATTTTATTGACAATAAAAGATTGGGAATGGGGCCTTCTTTGTTTAGTTCACCCCAAACGAGAAAGCAACGGTTGACAATACGGTTGACAAAATTTTTCTAACAGTTTTATACTAATTTTGTAACGGTTGACGGTTGACAGTAATTTACTAAAAAGATAAATAAATAAATATTTTTTTAGTAAATTACTGTCAACCGTTGAAAAATTAGTATAAAACAGTTAGAATAATTTTGTCAACCGTTGGTGTCAACCGTCATTTTAATTCCTAACAAATCCTTCGCATTACCTAAATAACAAGGGAACATTTAACAAAACTTAATATTAAACTAACGAAAACGAACGTTAAGAATAAATGCAATCACCATACATCACAATTAAAGTTAAAATCGTAATACACTTTTTAATACTTTAGTCGTTGTCCACCACCACTGACAATTTGAGACATCCTCTTCGGCATAGTGTCGATGATTTTGTCCACTAGCTCTACTGGGAAATTTTCGAGTGTATTTTGGACTCTAGCAGAGAACTCTTCGTACGTTTCGTGGGTAATGCTTTGCTCGATTGCGTCGCTCTTTAACTTTTTTGTCAAGCAAATTCAATCGTAATTTTCTAATGGGAAAATAACAGGCAAAAGGAATATCTAATGAGATATTTATTGTTATTTTAGGTCTCCATGGCAACCGATTTCTA
The DNA here is from genome assembly GCA_035772405.1 of Chrysogorgia sp. JL179-B06. Classification (NCBI taxonomy): domain Eukaryota; kingdom Metazoa; phylum Cnidaria; class Anthozoa; order Scleralcyonacea; family Chrysogorgiidae; genus Chrysogorgia; species Chrysogorgia sp. JL179-B06. The sequence goes on from JAYKKM010000209.1 coordinate 2,052,030, forward strand.
ATTTTCACTATATTATTCGAAATAATAACTACCACATGCAAACAAGTTAGGAACACCAAATATGAGGAGATGCCCAACCACCAAAAGACGACTGAACAATTCCTGCATTCCAAGACAATCCTGGCAAAAAGTAATGAAACACCATGCATAATTTCAAATAATTCTAATTTCGTCCCCCTCTCCCCGTACAATGTTGGTTGATACCAACCAAAAATATGTAAATCACACTCCCTACAGTCCGACAAGCCATTTACCAACATTGTTCGGGGGGAAGGGGGAAATGCGCTGTTCTTAGTCATTATTCCACGTGTTTCATTAACTTTTTGCCAGGATTGTAGGTGACTTGAGACTCAAAGACTTAGGGCCCATTTACACTACAGAATTTTTTTGGTACGGCTCGGATACAAATGGTTCGCGAACCAAAAAAATATGGCACGGATACCCGTTTACACTCGCATTTCCTTGACGTGCCAATCTGTACAAAAATGTTTTGGTACGGGTACTGGGCTCAACCCTGGCTCAACTTGCTGATCAGCAGAATTACTTTCGCGTTAATACGCGTGCACGTTCTTTTGTTTCAACATGGCGGACGAAACATTTATAGAGTTTCTTTTAATAAATAAGTGTCGTGCCTTCCAACGAGAAGCTTGCAGGAGTAAATGAAAAGCCTCTACTACTGGCTTCCTCCGTCTGGCCAGAAAGAAGCGAAGGAACAGGATGTTTTTGGCAATGGCGACAATACTTTTATGTAATCTTCCATATTATAAAGTACTGTATATACGATTGTCCGCGAGATGTTTTCTGCTTCGGTTCACCCTCGGCCTCGATGCGACGATCCTTTCCCGCCATTTTGAGTCAGATGTGGTGGACACTACGGCTGCTCTAATAAATGGTGCTGATCGACTGAAGAAAGGGCTCTTAAACAAAAAAAATGGTTCGGCACGGCTAATCGTTTACACTGCATATTTTATCCGTGCCGTGTTAGTTTTTACGCGTACCTGTTTTACCCATGCTCGGACTACCTATCCAGCAGGTCCGAGTACGGATGAATCGTACACAACAGAAGTTCTCCGTGCCGAACCACTTTTTTAGGGTTCGCAAACCCTTATTATCCGAGCCGTACCAACAAATTTCTGTAGTGTAAATGGGCCTTTAAAGTGCCCCTAGCAATTTATTTTTTTGCGACAAATCTTGGCATGATTGCTAATATTTCCGTGAAAAAGATTGAATATTTTTTTAAGCAAATATAAAAATTCCATTGCAGTAGCACTTTAAGCATAAGTTTGATCGATTCAATAAAACATGTAAACATAGATTTGATAGAGTACACATCAGCGTACGGTTATCAGGATCGCTGGTCATCTTTCAGTATAGGTCTACCACGATCAGCGAGTTGTAAGCATACAGTGAGTGTATATTCATGATCAACACACTTTCAAAATCTACCAACAGAGTCAAAGAACGAAAAGCAAATATGTCGAATTTGGCTCAAATGACCCGCAACATATGCCTGACGGTTCGCAAAAGCTTGGGAACTATTATTGCGCAATTTTGCAGATTTGTTCGTCAAGTGAGCAAAATGTTAAGAAACATAAGGTTCCTTAAATGGAAGGTGGAAACTGTAATTTAAATATAGTACTTGTAGTGTAAATCATCAAGTTTGAAAGGATTTGTGTAAAATAATTTTATCTCCACAGATTACATTATGTCCAAATGTAAAAATTGGAAAAAAAACAGCACCAGATGATAAAAACAAAACCACTCCAGAGGAATTTGTGAGTCAGCTCGCAGTATGCATCTGCGGAAATTTTAATAATTAATAGTCCCAACCAGCTCGTCCCCACGGTGGTTCACAGTTAGTTGAAGACTACGATTAAGGTTAGATTATGTATTATAAGGATTTAGTTTGGACATGTGATTCCGTCAAGATCATCAATTTCATGCGAGGATCCGAAATCGCGGGACAAAATGGCCCAAGTATGGGAGTGCACCTCACAGCGTGGAAAACGTAAGCAAGCGTAGCAAACGTAGCAAGCGCGTAGCAAGCGTATAGCAAGGTTGGTTGGGTAACAGGTGGTCCGATTGGCTCCTGTTTGATTGGATCCGTGATGCTTGGAATAGGATCAGATTGATTGGTCCTACTGATCCTGATCCGCTTACCAATCGGACCTTACCTGTACCCTTCAAACATCAGTTGTGGAACTGATGGAGTAATTAAATCTTGTTAAAGAGGTGGGATGGTGGGTGCGTATTTCTTCCGCGTTGATTACTGTGCGCTGCGTCGTTTGCGTTTATTGCGTGACAATAACTTCGAATGCTATCGGATTACGTTTGCGTTGCATTCGAATGTCAATCTTGTGCGTCATCGATATCCTGGGGCGTATGTATCGTAGCACGTCTCCTTTGGTTTAACCTTGGTTATAATTAACCTCATTTAAACCATACCTCGACTGAATCTGTTTGTCGGAGTTTTACCAATATTTATACTTTAAACTTACCTGTTTGGTTGGTTGGGTAACAGGTGGTCCGATTGGCTCCTGTTTGATTGGATCCGTGATGCTTGGAATAGGATCAGATTGATTGGTCCTACTGATCCTGATCCGCTTACCAAACTGAGAGATCACTGGTTTGAGATCTCAGCTTCCAAGTATCTCTAAATAATTCCGTAATTCGCTGGACGACTTATTGGCGATATTACCCAACCGGATTCGCTAGCAAACGTAGCAAACGTAGCAAGCGTAGCAAACGTAAGCAAACGTAGCAAGCGTAGCAAACGTAAGCAAACGTAGCAAGCATATAGCAAACGTATAGCCGAAGCGTAGCAAGCGTATAGCAAACGGCAAAAATAATAAAATTATTGGGAAAAGAATAGCATGACGATGTTAAAGATTAAGGAATAAGATGTTAAAGTTAGTTGATGGGGGAGTAATTTGGTTACACTTTAAACTTTTGGCTGTGGTCCTTTTAGTCACTCAAACGGAATAATTTATTATTTCTTTTAGGAAAGTGTTTAACAAAAGAAGAAATTCCTGTCAAATATGATGCCTTCGTTATGACCAATTATTGACTTTGAAAGTCACAAAGCAGTATCAACACACAAACACATGCCGGAGGAAGTCATATCCGAACTCCTAAACTCCGACATGGAATACGACGCTGACGAACCTGACGCAGATTTGGTAAACCTAGACGTCTACTACACCAACACTAACAATCTAAGCAATAACTCTAACCCATCAAGTGGCTTTCAAGGATTAACCCAAATCACACCCAAGTATAATAGGCATAATGTAAACACTGGACTGGACTGGGTTTTGGCCTTTTTCACTGAAGTCAAGGTGTCTAGTTTCTACTTCTAAATTAATTTGATTAATTCCAACTTGGCCATAGGATTTTATATTAACGGCAATTTATAATAACACTTTTATTACACTGTATACAGAGAGTAACTTAGCAATAAGAAACTTTTGTGACAAACTGATGCAGTATAAATACTAGCGTAATGTATATACAAGAGATAAATATAACTAAGCAATATAAAAAATATAGCAAAGCTATGTTGACTATACTGTATGTTAGCTATCAAGAGATAAAAGTTTGATGCGGGTGGCCAGATAAATCTTTAATCCATAACAAACACAATTATTGGTATATATTGGATACATACATACAAGTTTACAAAGACATAAATATTAACGTAACTAAAATGCTTATAAGTTATCAAAAACTTCTAGTATATCGTAACAATATTTTGAATAGAATAGAATAAAACTTTATTTCACGAGGGAAATGACGTATTAACCATAAAGGTTATCTAACATACGGCCCTCAACATACTACAATATTTACAAATACAACATACATACTGTAACTAATACACTATTTATACAGTGGGACTAATAATGTGAAGTAAACTAATCAATTTGAAATACATTTACAATTCAATAAAAATTTACAGTTGAAGCAAAATAGATTTTCAAAGATGGTCAATACAAGTTAGTTTTTGAAGAAAGCCGTAATTACTGAGTTTGCGTTTAGTGGTAGTTATTCTTAGAGAAAAAGTATCAGAAGTAGATACAGGTGACATGGCGAGCTGTCTAAGGCGTTAAAAAGAATCGAGGCGCTGTAGAGAAATGTACATTTACCAAAATCAGTACGCAGGTAAGGCAGCTTGAGATCATACACGCAGGCTCTAGTACGAGAGTGTTGTCGAGTGGCTGATAGGAAATAGTGAACCTAAGTTTAAAGGAAGGTGGAGCATTGGGGTATATTAGTATATTAAATAGCAGAAGAAGTTTCCTTAATTAGGTCAAAAACTGGAATCCATTTTAGCTTGGAGAAAAGAAGAACAGAAGGAGTAGAATAGTTATCAGCTAAGATAATTCGTGCTGCACGCTTTTGAAGGCGAAGAATTCGGAGCAAGAGTATTTTGGAACAATTGCCCCAGCTAACAGAGCAATAAATAATATTGGCATGAATGCAGGAGTTATAAAAACGAAGAGCACAGTCTTGAGTTAAGAAAGGTTTAATCCTACGCAGTAATGCTAGCCTACTATTGAGAGTCGCACATAATTTATCAATGTGATTGGTCCATCTAAGGTCACGTCGAGTATTTTAGCATGCGGGACTTGCTCATTAGACACTATTTGACACTAGTTTCATAGTATTCATGTCATGCATAGCAAGAACATACTGAAATAGATCTTGCAAACTGAATAAGGAAAATGAACCATTAACTCTTTCCCGACAGGCTGAAAAACATCAAAAATTGAACCACCACGTTGTTCTATTGATATCTCTTGAAATAACCATAACTGTTGCGAAAGCTATACATTTTCTGGAAGCCCAATAAACCGGCTTTTACTTCCGAACAAAACACATTATGCACGCCCGCGTAGCATCTTGAAAACTCAAAATGCCACCAATCGCAGAGTTGTTTATGAAATCAAATCAAACTTGGCGTGTGCGTGGATTTCATGTTCCTGGCGCTTGTCGAATTTCAATTTTTAATCTTGCGTTATCGTGTGCCGTGTTTTTCGATTGACGACTTTGCGGGTCTTCAACGACCGTTTTAACTGCGCCGGTCGGGAAAGAGTTAATAGTATATAAGCTATCAATAAACTTGGATCTACGAATGTCATGCATAGCAAGAACATACTGAAATAGATCTTGCAAACTGAATAAGGAAAATCACCGATTCTTGCATTAAAATCGCCACAAAAGAATCTTACCCATTCTAGAAAATTTGTAAATGCAATGCTGTCGAGTGATAAACATCTATTCGTATTTCACGAGACGAATTTTGGGGTGGTATATAAACTGAACATATGAAGATATCATGTGGGAGATTAATTGGTTTGGGGTGGTATATAAACTGAAGATATCATGTGGGAGATTGAAATTTTTAAAATCTAATTCAATTCTTCATTACTATCCTTATCCAAAAATGTAATTCCTTCTCAGAGACGATTTAATAAGTATGGTTGTTATATAGTTAGTGTCAAAGTTCAATTTTTCTGTTTTCCGATTGGACAAAAGCGTATCACGTGCCGGTCCGCAAAACGTCGTGTTTACTGCATTGCCCTGGCAACGAGGCAACCGGTCCATAACAGAACATTTATTGACCGGTCCACAATAGAATGGGTGCCGTGCGCATGCGCGTCAACCGTGAAGTTCCAAAGTTCATTTTATAGTTTTGCTGTTTTGAAATTAAAAAAAATGTCTGCTCGGTGAATTATTCATACTTTGACACTAATATACTATATAACAAACAACGGCGGTCACGGTGTCATGGTCAACGGCGGTCATGGTCCACAAAACACACTGTTTCCCTCGGTCTCAGTAAATAAGTGATAATTATTCCATCTGAATTTCTGCGTGAATTTTTAGACAAAACGTTTCTGTATATAGAAAATGAATAATAGCCATCAATGTTAACATTGTTACCACTAGCGAAATTAAATAAAAATTTCTAATTGATGAAAGGAAATCAGTATCATTACGTTTTCCAGTAAGACCTTCAATATTCCAACAGCCAAATCGAAGAAAATTATTAGTCATTATGTCAGGACTTATCTTCATCCCAAATTTGAACTAAGACAGGTCTTCTGAGTTATAGTAGTAGTAGTAGTAAAAGTAAAGGAAACTAATAAAATCTAAGTCTGACTCAGCATTACCCGCTGGTGCCGCTGCGGGTTAAAGCTGATATGTCTTTTTTCCAGCTGATCCTGCATTATTGCACCTGCTACACTTGTTTGGGGTAGTGATTTCTGCATACTAGGTTGGTGTGTTCTCCAGGCTTGATTGAGGTGGTGGGTTATGCATGCTTGGTTGGGTGGTGAGTTTTGTGATTTCGATGGTGCGATGGATTCTGTATACTTCCTTGCTCTTGCATTGAAATAGCTCCCAGACTTAGTGGTATTTCCTTGGAAGTGGTCACTATTCCGGTAATTATACACTTTTGTAGGAGGGATACCAAGTGCCAATTTCAAATAATTTTTTATATTCTTGGCTAAAGCAGGGATGCCAGATTTTCGGTTTAGATGCTTGACATCAAAGAACAAACTGCTATCGCGTAAATTACCATTACATGACTGACAATACATTGGGCAAATCTTTTATCTGATCATGAATATCCATATTTACTTCATAGCCGGTACTGTCTAACCGGTCTTGTCTGGGTGTGATACCTGATAAAAATATTTTCTTCTCAGGAAATACTCTAGTTGCTGTATTTACTAAATCCACTAGCTTCTTAATGATTTCCTGTGCTGCTTGCCGAGTGTTTATTATTAAACCCTTGTTGATTGTAAATCTTGGGGAGTTTAGAATATCGATAGCTTTTTCAGTTGTATTACATGCAATCATTTTGCTATTGCTATTTGAACGTAATTTGTTGACATTTAGGAATCTCCTATTGGAGTCACATAGCATGACAAAATCATATTCAGATTGTGTGATTGGATCACAGTGAACTTTGTAAAACTCAAGCACACGTTATATTTACAATAGATCAGGCAGTTGTCAACAAGGATTTGTACATTATCAGTCATATCGCTCCGCTTCAGTATAGCTTTGCATTTTTATCTCCTGTACGCTAGTATTTACTGCATCAGTTTGTTAGAAAAGTTTCTTATTGCTAAGTTACTCTCTTTATGCAGTGACAGTGCAATAAAAGTTTTATAATAAATTACCATTGATATAAAATCCTATGTCCTAGCTTGATTTAATCAGATCAATTTCGAGTAGAATCTAGACACTTAGACTGGTCGCAGCGGTTTTTCCAGTCTGCCGCATGATAGTAGAAAAAAATGAGAAAGTCTGTAGAAGCAAATGAAAATACTTAGTCCAAAGTCCAGTCCAGGGTATGCCCTTTAATCATGTTGTTATATACAACCAAATGTTAGCTAATAAAATGTTCGATTGAAATGTCGTGCCCAAACGTTATTTGCTGAGCTTTAATATTTATATTCAAATGGAATAAGGTGTTAACTCAAACATCCAACGCTCTCTTAGACATTCTACTTGAGTACACGCACGCTAAAACTAACACTATAACCAGGATAAAATCATCAGAACAACACATACAGGCAAACACCAACATTAACACACTCGCTACAAACATAATAGTCACTAATCACATGCCACAATAAACTCACAAAATCAAACTCCATCTCATACCATTGTAACCACACAATCTGAATCTACATGCCTATTGAAATATCCACTCCGCCAACCTGAAAACACTCCAGCAACACTAATAGAATGAAATAAAAGAATGAAGAGAAAATACGCTTAAAAATATGCTAAACGTCGAACATCTGAGAAGTGGGAGCTAAAAACGTAAAACGAGTATGGAGAAAAATAAAGCTGATGATCTCAAGACAAAGCAGAAAGAATCAGCTACAAAACCTTTGGACCATTTCTAAGTAAAAAAGAGAAGGCACATAAACATTAACATCAATGGAAGAATTGAAATGGTCAAGCTAAAGTAGCTGAAGAATTGGCAAATTATTTCACCACTGTGGCTGATAATATCGGAGTAAGTAACAGCCAAAGAGTTGGTGTGATTTTAAGATCACGCAAGCTCATTCCAATATCTGCTAAACTACAGATATACAAGTCAGCGATCTTACCGCATCTCATATATTGCCACCTGGTGTGGCACTTCTGTCGAGCATCAAACAAGAGAAAACTAGAACGTATTCAAGAACGAGCCCTTAAAAGCAGTGGATAATACAACTAATTCGCTTACATATCAGGAACTGCTCAACAGAGCTAACATATCAACCTTGAATAACAGGTGATTAGAAGATCTCGCCGTTATGATGTATAAAGTAAACAATAATTTAAGCCCTGAATACATATCTGAACTTTTTAGTAAACCCAACAATATCGCTGACCTACGAAATGCTGATTTCAATATACCTAGATACAATACAGTGAAGTATGGTAAACACTCACTCGGATACTATGAGTCTATGATCCTTATTTCTGGTCGAAACTTAATAAACAAGATTAGAGAAAACCCCAGTTTACAGTCATTTAGGAGAAACATTAGAAAAACTGACCTTGAAAGTCTACTATAGAACAATTGCAGAGACTGCATAATATGCTCAACCTAATGCTGATTTTATTTGTATATATATATATATATTTAGATTATATTTAGGTTAGTTATTTTATAATACTGATATGCAGTTAATTAAATATTATTATCAAGCAAACGTAAACTACGCCAACATCTTGCAGTTGTGCGTTTGTAATGAAGTTATTTTAACAATTTTGACGAAGAAGTCGGGGAGGGGGTGGCTTTTGATTTGATTTAGTAATTTTTGAGTTTTGGTAATTTTTTGCTTCCTGATTTGGTAACTGGCTCTGTAAAATGCTGGTCACACTGCAGCTGTATTTGATAAGGACTACATTGTTCATTGCTCACTATGAATGCTCCATTGATTAAATGGCCAAGGTGCACATCTACAGGGGTCTGCTTAAAAGACCAACGGCAACGCCGGCTTGAAGACAGTCACTTCAGTTTTCAGTCAGCGAGGTCAGACCAATTTTTTTACTTCCAATTTTTCAAAGCTACCACAGCATCAGCAAGTATGTCGGACGTTGATGATCATTGCGAGGTATTTATTTCATGTTAAATACGAATCTAAACCTGATATTGAACCAGGAGCCCACGTAAAGAATATCAATGCTTTATTCATAACTTCTTCTCATTTGCCGAATTTTGACATTCAACAGGCAATAACTAACAGACATATTGTCCCTATTTTACAGGAAGAACGAAGTCTCACTTTTTTTGCTGTTAATGGCAAAACCTTTTATGGGAAAAAGGGACTACTGTTTGGCGATTTTACCTTGAAAATCATCGGGGATACGAAGGTATCCAAAGATGGTGGAACCGGGCATTGGGTATGTTCCTGTGGCACTACACAACGCGGAACCGTTATAACAAGGTACGTAACTATTTTTTTTTTAATGTCGTCTTGTGAATACCAATTTATCCTCTGTTTTACACAAGTCAGGCAAAACTATCAAGTGAAACAATACTCTCCATTGTCCAACAAACACCTGACCTGGATAACTGCATCATATCAGTTTATATCTATCAGTGGGGAAAATGGTTTCCTGCAGAAGAAACTGTAAAATGTAGGGCACAATGTGTTTTTTTGCCAAGAGGATTTACCGAATAACGTAAGAAATAAAAACAATGTAATTTTGTATCTAGTTGGCTATTTTAAAAGTTGATCGTGATTTACACAACAGCCTTTCAGTTATTAATTGTTTCCATCTGAATAATTTTGGGTGAATTAATCCAAAGTCTTTGTGAGACGAGCTGCAGTCGGAGTCGAAGTTAGGTAACCAGTGGGTCAAGACTATTTGACTCTACAGGTCAGGTCTTCAGTAAGTTTCTCCCAAGTATCGTTGTTTAAAATTTCCATAATAGCTTTTTGTTCTCACAGTAGGTTCTAAGTGGCATCATATTACACGCAGTTGACAGTCTTATTTTTTTCTAAATTCGCGATTAGCCAATAATTATGGCTAATTATGCGCACTTTTGCGTGTACTATTGAATCTACACGTTATAAATCTACACGTTATAAATGTGAACGGTAACAACAAACCTTTGCGTAGTATTGAAGGGAAACTTATTTCCGTGCAAAGACTGCACGCTGCCAGTTAAGGACGAGTCAAACATGATTTCGTAGTATGCCATTTTCATTTAATAACACTACAGATTCCTTAAGCATCGGTTTGAGCAATAATGCATGTATGCCTCCATTATCTTCAGAAATATAATTGATTATTGACACATAATTTTTATCCTTTTCGCAGGAAGATTGTTTTAAATATCAATTGTTTTTATACTAAGCAACGATTTATTGACTCTCTGAGAGCATCATATGGAGGAGGAACGTTCTTGCTTGGTCCCCGAGTGACAGCAACGACGGTTCAGTTGTATGCAACGTTCCTGAAGGTGGACTATGAGGAGCGTGAAATACCACGACAGTTTTTGGAACCGATATACATGGGGTACCAAGGGAACCATTACTGGGTTATTTCGCATGAAGTAAGTATTTAGTCGAAATATTTTATTTATGGTCTCTCTTAAACCAATGTAAACCAACATAAATCTCAGGACTTTTTATTACGTTTTTTTACGACTATTGAATATTGGCATATTTTTTAAATGCACGTTAGTTCAATTCACATATTTTAGCCCAGCAAGCACATCAACGTTGTCAGAACGTTGCTCGTACGTCCGGAAAACGTTATATCGAACGTTCGCACAACATTTTTTGGTCGACTCCGCTATACGTCGTCATAACGTTCGCTGAAAACATTCACACAACATTTACACAACTTTTCACAATGAAGGAAAACCTATGAATTGAAAACCTTTCATCATGAAAGTATCTTCGTTATACAAGCGCAATTTCTTAGCGATTCTTTCTTAAGACTTAACGATTTAATGTGAATCACTTAATAACATACATGTACTGTACAGGTATTCTGCACCAGTAATAAATTTACACATTGAAATTTAAGTAGGTTTGTTTTAGGAAAGAGCTTTTCTTTTTTGGTTCAGTGTTGAACACTTGTGGACCTTTCATTGCTGGAGCCATAACTGGGGGAATAATGGAAAAGGGCACCTTGATCTTTTCTGTACGGGTATATGTTGTACATTCAACCAAACGAGTTTTCAGGGTTGTGAGAAAGTCCTCAAGTGAAACAGGATCTACATTCAAAGAAGCTGCAGGATTCTTTGGCATATAATCAATCTGTTATAAAATTAATAGCATTACAGTATAATATGCTATGCAGTAGGTTAGATAAACTACGTATAATTTCAGATACCGGTAAGGGAATACTCAGTTTTGTCTCAGCATGGGACAATGTTGGTCAAGCAAATAGTAAAAATGATCTACAGTAGCAATAAGGTGGATTTTCATCATAGGCATAAAAGTTGTACATGCAAATCTATTTTGTAATCTCATTGGCTTTTACAGTGGGAAAACCAGTAAGAGATCCAGGAATATGCCTAGTAGAAAATTTATCTATCTTCAGTCAGACTAATCTGACCTCTACAGTACTAGGTTAAATTTCACTTTTAACTGTGGTGCACAAAACCCAGAGGAGTGCAGGTGCCTTCAATTTTCCTTCTGCAGTTACATAAAACTAAAGATTAAGGTGATCCCTATAAAACAGCCATAAAGAGTGTGTCTGTGGTGAACATACTGTATTCTCACTTCAGTCAATTGGGTTATGGCCTCCACTTAAAGTGCCCCTACGATCAAATTTTTCATTTGTATTTAAATCTTGTATTTTTTTATTTGTATATAAATCGAAAGTACCTATTATCAGTAACTACTGTGCCAATTTTTAGGCAAATCCAAGCACGGGAAGACTCTTTTCTGGGGCATATTTCATGCGCGTTTTGCGTCCGCCATTAATTTTGAGTGTTCCAGCGTTTGCCGCCTCAGCTACCGGACATGACGTCAGAGACTCAACACACGCGAATTATAGTAAAGTGCACCACAAACCACGACCTATATATTAGCTATTTATTTTGGAGTTTTTTACTGTTTTCTTTCGGGAATTTTCCCTATTCATTGAAATGCCATCGCGTAGATGTGTCGTACAAGGCTGCAGCAATGTTTCGACGGTGAACGAAGGGATTTCCATCCATCGAATGTCGCCGAATATGCAAAGTGGGTTCGATTTGTACGAATGCATAGGTTAAATTTTAATCCGCAAGGAGTCTTCGCAGTTTGTTCTGAGCATTTCCAAGCAGACTGCTTCCAGCGAATGCACATGGAAGGATCTAGGCGAAACCTTTTATCAAATTCAGTACCAACAATATGGAAAGCAAACTCGTCAAAGCCTTCCTCATCAAGAACACGTCGCAAGGTTAGTTTTGTTGTGTATTTTATATTCCTCATTAGTTATGCTGGACTAGTTTCAACTACGATTAATATTATATACAATTACATATACACTGTATATATTAGAATAAACTCTTAAGAATTTCAATGCTCTTATAGGTTATCAATGAAATCCTGGTGGAAGGATATTTGGATGCCTCAAACGAAGCTACCACCAGTGTTGACCACGAGCCAGAGATAGACATTCCAGTCGAACAAGAAACCGACATTAGCAATCCTCTATTTGCAGTAAGTTTTGTTTCAATGTAAATGCCTCAATTTCAATTCGTGTGTCCACTCTCGATTAAATATTCTCAAGAAATATATCACTGTGACTAATTTTCTTCCAATATAGCCTGTTGATCAAGTTGATCATATATTTACTTCACATCCTTTGACAAGTACCCCTATGAAGGTTAGAGATTTTCCATTTCCTGGTCTTGGCCCCTTTGTCATTTTAGTATTCATTTTACAACTCTGTGTTTTGATCTGCTTTGACCAAGATGTTTGAAGTCTTGTCATTAGCAAAAATGGAGCTTAACACACTGCTTGAAATTTTTAAATGATAAATAACCTTCTTTTTTCCAGGTTGGATTGTCAACTTCACTGGAACTGGGTGAAGAGGTTGCTGATACAAGTATGGCCTCACATATTTTTCAAGAGGTATGTGGAAGCTGTATTTCATGTATTTAACCATAGGCCACTAATGTACCAGTACATGCCTAATGTACCGGTTATTAGTTTTCCATTCAATTAATTGATTACTCTCTGTTAAGAATCAACACAGTTCATGCGAGAACTGTGTGAATGATCATTGGGTGCAAACATTTACAGAAATTGATGAAGAACCTATAATGGTGGAAGCTGGTACGTTTGACAGCTTTGACCATAGACTCAAAGGAATGGACTGGAAACACAATTGCTGTGACAAGTTGATGTGACATCTGTGATACACTCTATTTCAATAAAGTGCACCAGATTGTATCACAGATGTTGTGTCAGCAACATTGTCCATTTAACCTGCGTTTTCACTCTGTTCCTTTGGTTGTCTTAATGGTTGGACCACACTTATCTTAGGCCACTGAATAATTGGTGATCATCCTTTACTTTTGCCAAAGGTATTAAATGTCCTTATTTATTTCATGTAGAAACTCAAACAGTGTCAGAAGCTGTAAATTATATGGATGTAGATGATGTCGAGAGTTCTTCTGAGGTTGAAATGCCTGATGATGATGGTGCTGAGGGTACCGGTAATGATAAAATATGGACTCCATCTCAAAATGTCGGTCATGAACTGTCAGACTTAGAAGAAGATGACAATGGAAAAGAAAAACCAAGGTATATCATACAGTACACATATTGATATAATAACAAGTTTCAGAATGGTAAGAAAATGGTATAGAACTATAGAATGAATCATACCTTTTACGCCTGTTCCCTGAGTGCTGTAAGTATCCAACCCATTTGGTACCATTCAGAGTAAATAATAAGCATCCATTGCATTGCTGGGATGCAGGGCATAATGATTAATGTATGTGCATCCAAATCTGTACAAGGCCTGATAATTTTTTTTAAGATTAACTTGTGATGGCAAGAATGCAAGAGAAGAGCCTAAAGGAATTGTTTTTCTGTCCAAACTCCTCCAGCTTTTCCAGTTTTGCCATTTCTGCTTTGCACCAAACCCTAAGAATACAGTCACCAACACTGGCACCATGTTTTCTGTCCAGTCCGAGTGCAGAGCATGCCATGAAGTCAACACCTGGAAAAGTCAGCCATTCTTGTTGGGAAAGTTTCCTGCAGCAAACCTCCTCCTTAGCTTTGGTATACTTTGTGCGGGAGCATCAGCTGGTACAGTATTATTGGTCTTCAAGCATATGGGATTGACATGCTTCAGTGAAGCACAGTATTACTACCACCAAAGGCATATCGTACTTTCGACTATAATAAAGTTCTGGAGAGGATATAGAGAGAAGCTTATCAACTCCCTAAGTGGACGAGAAGTGATACTTGCTGGTGATGGCCGCCATGACAGTATGGGTCATTCTGCCAAATATGGTAGTTATACTATACTCTGCTGCACTATTGGTCTGATTATCCATATTGTGCTGGTACAGGTAAATTATGTTTTAATTGTTAGTTGAATGTACATGCAATCATGCATATATATTGCAAGTGGACTGAGATAAACAAAAGAAACTGAATGATGAGCCAAAATCTAAATTGAAATCCAGTTACAGGCCTGCCCGTCAAATGCTTGTACGATAACTGTAATTCAAATGTACATAGAATCAATCAACAATAATTTCACTGTACACATTTTAGGCTAACCAAGCTGGTAACAGTACAGGTATGGAATTTTTGGGGCATCAGAAAGCATTGGCTTTTTTACTTGGTACTGGAATGATTATCAAAAGGTTTCATATCTGATCGTCATGGTTCTATCACAAAATGGATGAGAGAAGAGTGTCCAAAGAAATGCAAAGACCTACGAAAGCCAGTAATTCAGCACTATTTCGACCTGTGGCACATTGCCAAAAGTAGGTTTACCACTACTGGAAACTAATTAGCCCGAAACTTGAAACACCATCAAAACTAAAGAATACAAACTACAAAAAATATATTTCTACAGAGCAAGTACCACACCAATTAATTATCACTTTTTTTGTTTTAGAAATAAAGGTGTTAACCAAACTGAGTAAGGAGGGGTGCGAAAAAATTGGACGATGGAAAAAGGCATGTGTAAGGCACTTCTACTGGTCGGTGACTTCCACAGCTTCCAACCTTCAAGACCTGATAGTGCCAAAGTTCAAATCATTCTTTCACCATGTGCTGAATATCCATACCCACTTACCAAACAAGTTATTTACCAAGTGTGCCCATGGCCCCACAGTAACACAACGTGTTTGGATGACAAAAGGTAATTATGATATTCTCAAGCTATTTACTGCATGTTTTTGGAAGACAAATTCCCTGTTTTTGACACCTTAATTGTACCAGTTGAACTTGATAAATTGATTATAAAAAATAATTAAGTTTAAGAGTAAATGTAATTTATTTTATACTGTTTATTTGAACAGACTCTGTAGAACATGAAAAGTTGGTGAAAAACCTTAGTAAAACTGCCTTGCTGAAAGGAATCAAGAATGCATCACCTGTCCAACAGACTAGTTCCTCAGAAGGATATCACTCTGTGGTGAACCAATTTGCACCAAAGATGCTAGCATTTTCTTATGAAGGAATATTATGCAGGTCAGTGTATTGGTAGTAGTCTGACTCTGTAATGTGGTAAAATACACCTTATTTTGTTGATTAGCCTTTTCCCAATGGAACAGGGTACTGGGTCTAGTCAAATGCCATACCGTCATTGGTAATATTCAGATGTCATATTCCGAACACAATTGTCACAATTCCCACTTTCATTGTGGTTTGTGAGAATATGCTCTAATGACTACCTTTATTGTAGTAAATGCTAATATTTAGACAAAATTTATGTCTAAATTTAGTGTAATACTGTTTTATATATTTTTTAGAAGTATTCTTGCTGCTATCCACTTCAACTACAATGTTAGTAGGAAGAACAAACTTGATTCAAGTGGCAAACCAAGACTAAAAGTAACTTACGCTAAATTTAAAGAGGGGGAAGCCACAGTTAGAGAAGTAAAAGTGAAGCAGAATTATGGTAACTATTACCATTCAATGCACTTTATTGCATAAAATCACAATTATTATTTTTCTCCCTAACAAAAACTATGCATCTTGCAGTGCACAGCAACATTCCATTTATACCTGGCCTTTTTTGTGTGGCTAGCCTGCACTGCAGACATATAGAACACAAAATGATAATGTTCTATATGTCTGCAAGTGCACTGCAGGCTAAGCGTTGCTGACTGTCATTGTGCGAATGACATGTCTTTATTGGATAATTCCTTTTTCAACCATTCCTAATCTTGTGCACAAAAAGCATTTGAGTGAATATTAATTCTGCATATAAATTATAATTGCAGATTATGTCGCTGAATTATTCGAGACAATGTTATCTACGCCAAGGAAGGAGTTGGATAACATACGAAAAGAGTTGAAAAAAGAAACTCCAGAAGCACTACACACCATGTTATCAGAAAAGGAGAGCAAAACTGATGCAAAAGAATACATCTATTTGCCCTCCAACTTGCTCAGGTATACCAATACACATCAAATAAAATATAATTGTTTTGAACCTGCAGTTTAGCCATTCATAATTGTTTTGAACCTGCAGTTTAGACTATGAAGGTAGTGTCAATTTGTAGAAAAATCCAATAATAAACAACACATCCACTTGATAAATATGATAATCATATGGTGCTCGATGGGTGAACTAAGAAAGTGAAAGTAGGCACATTACTGCCATATTAACACAATTATGTAGCAGTGTATAGTAAATTATCCGAAAGACAAAGAAATTTTTTTTAATGTTTTGAGTGTAGGGCCTTTGTTAACATTACCTTCTTTATGAAGGGCTTCACTTGAAGTTGAAATGTTGAGGAAAGTTTTTTCTTTCTCTCTTATGTACTGTAGATGAATACCTACTATACACAGCTACTATTTTAATCAGTCCCTACACTTACACCACCGGCAATATGTCCATGTTCAGAATACATGAATATAGTCATAACATATAGTCATGTATAGTGGACATAACCATATTAGCCATCCACCTCTCAAAAGTTTAAAACACATGGCATTTAATATTCATAATTTATATAGAATTTTACTTTTGACAGATGCAGAACTTCAGCAAATACTAAACCCTCCCAAAGGAGTTAGAAAACGACCCATGTGCAAAAAGTGTGGGAAAGCTCGCAATGGTCACAAGAAAGGGCAATGCAGTGATCGCAATGCATCCTGAGCAATTTTGTAAATAAAATGAAACAAACATCCATCATGTTTTATCTTTCAAAATATGTTTTTCATGAATACTGTATTAGAAATATAATTATAAAAAATGCCAACAGATTTCAAATTAGTCCTCATCTTCAAAACCTTTGAATTGCTCTGCATTTGTTGGAAAATGTCGAGCAAACATAGTCATGTATGATTTCCTGGACTTGGTTTTGAGACCGATACTTGCTGCTCTTAACACCCACTCATTGAGGCAAACCTCTTCATAACCAAGGTGACTTGTGATACAGCCAGTAGCTTCATCAAACATTGCCATTTCCTCACTACATTTGTCTATCTCCATGCAGCACCAACACTCCTTAAAATTAGCCACATGTTCTAATGAACAGTTACCACATGAGCACCTGATTTGGGAATAATAAAACATTGTAAGGATATTTTATACATGCAACCAAGGCAAAATATGCACCAAATATGTATGTAAATTGTATAATAAATTCAACTATAAACAGATATATAAACTCACTTTTCTTACCAGTTTTCGACGTTTTCTTCTCCTGAAAAGCGACTCCACAGTGTTTCCTCCTCTTCTTCTTCTCGAGCTAAATTCTCCGCGTATGTCTCTGCTTCCTGTGTTGCAATCGGCTCAACAACCTCAACACATTCACTATAATCTAACACACCGTCCGAGAGTTCTGGTGTGTCTTGTGTCGCCTCAAAATCCTCGTTCGCCGAAACAAATACATCTTCTGATACACCAGACGATGTATCTGAGCTTTCACTCGTTGAACTATCAGACCATTCAGTCTCCGAAAGCCTTGACATGATGTAAAAAGCAAAAACCTTCAACGAAAACCAGCTAATTTGTAGTGAACACTGTATACAACAGCAGAGAAATTCCAACATGTGTTGAGTCTCTGACGTCACAACAAGCAAGTATCGCTGGCGCGCAAGGAACGAAGCAAAGCAATGGCGGACAGTAATTTATCGTATTAAAATGGTGATAAAACAGTTAGAATTGATTTTGGGAGGTATTTTTTGTTTTTTTGTAACTTATACTGACGGTTTGTGAACAAAAAGGACAAAAAAATGGCTAGTGAATTTCGTCGTAGGGGCACTTTAACTCTTTCCCTACGGGCGCAGTTAAAATGGGTCATTGAAGACCCGCAAAGTCGTCAATCGAAAAACACGGCACACGGTAACGCAAGATTAAAAATTGAAATTCGACAAGCGCCAGGAACATGAAATCTACGCACACGCCACGTTTGATTTGATTTCATAAACAACTCTGCGATTGGTGGCATTTTGAGTTTTCAAAATGCTACACGGGCGTGCAAGATGGCCTTTTCTGGAAAAATGTAAATTTTTCAACCTGATTTATGATAATTAATGCTAATTTATATTAACATAATGTGTTTTGTTCGGGAAATTTAAAAGAACAAGTAAAAGCCGGTTTATTGGGCTTCCAGAAAATGTATAGCTTTCGCAACAGTTATGGTTATTTCAAGAGATATCAATAGAACAACGTGGTCGTTCAATTTTTGATGTTTTTCAGCCGTAAGGAAAGAGTTAATAAGCAATAATAGGTAAATTGAAAATAATCGAAGAAAAAGCGTGAAAGGAAAAGCAGTTTATTATGTGTTGAATTGAAAATAATCAAAGTAAATACAGTTTAACAAAGCAAAAAAATGGTCAGTGACAAAAAATGAACCCCCTTCTCTGCTCCCCCGTACCCCCCTCAATGAGAGGAATTATGTAAGGGTTACACGAAGCAGAGTCTCTGCAGAGATCCCACCCGCACCGGTCCACCCGCACGGGAGCTCATACTTTTAAATATATACGCAAGCTATCTATACACTACAAAGACAATACGTTCTATGCATGTGGGTCAAAAAGGTCAACATTCACCGTGTTTAGAAATGTAGGAAATAATTCACCAAATTTGTTTAAAATTTGATATGTGTGTTGTTTAGCCGACTTATAACGATGATGAAAAATTCAGGCGAAAATATAAAATTGATCGATGCGAAAAAATATCGACCATTGTATATTAACTCTTTCCCTACGGGCGCAGTTAAAATGGGTCATTGAAGACCCGCAAAGTCGTCAATCGAAAAACACGGCACATGGTAACGCAAGATTAAAAATTGAAATTCGACAAGCGCCAGGAACATGAAATCTACGCACACGCCACGTTTGATTTGATTTCATAAACAACTCTGCGATTGGTGGCATTTTGAGTTTTCAAAATGCTACACGGGCGTGCAAGATGGCCTTTTCTGGAAAAATGTAAATTTTTCAACCTGATTTATGATAATTAATGCTAATTTATATTAACATAATGTGTTTTGTTCGGGAAATTTAAAAGAACAAGTAAAAGCCGGTTTATTGGGCTTCCAGAAAATGTATAGCTTTCGCAACAGTTATGGTTATTTCAAGAGATATCAATAGAACGTGGTCGTTCAATTTTTGATGTTTTTCAGCCGTAAGGAAAGAGTTAAAGAAAAGCATAACTTTTGTTGAAAAAGTACCTCACTGAAAGTACCTCACTGATGTCACAGCAGTTTTTTTCATTCCCATCTCCAAAATAAACATCACCAACCACACCACATATTCCACAAATCACATCATCCAAATCACGTTCAGTAATAGCTTCAAAGCAGCAGAAGCCATTGTAGAGGTGATTTGCAATGTTTTCCAACTCATTCTCAGTGGGTGACAACTCCTTAGAAAATACAAAAAAAATTCTTAGATTAGTACTGTAAAGGAATAAATGAGGAATTGTTTTTTACAGATGTGCTATTTTTCCCTAAAATAACAAGGTTCAATAATTATTATTTAATAAAATATCACACTTGTGGTATTATGAATAGTTGGCTGGACAATGCATGAAATTTTTCATTAATTCTACTCAAACAGCATTGTGGATACACTAGTACACAATAATAAACAATTTTATCCAATTTTTAGCCATTATAATTATGTAGCCTTGAGGGTTGCTACAGTGTACGGCATGTACAGTAAGACTTCAAGTATAAGGAGACTTTTATTTGTTATGAATTGACTTCTATTTGCACCAGGAAACAATAACAGCTAAACAACCTGATATACAGTACATGTCTAAGTTGTTTGGGCCTGCAGTAATTGGCTATGCTGTTGCGGTAACCCTGCCATTCGTTGTATTTATATTTAATATTTATTTTTTATTCTATGTAATTACTAATCGATGGCGAAGTTATTAAATTAAATTAAAATTATTTTAATTGGTTAATTCAACCATAAATTTTGATTTTCCACTTTATAAATTAATTTTGCACATTGCTGTAAAAAAATGCGCATAGTCTGTACAAGCATGTTGAAAGAACATTTTTAAATGTACATAACAAATTTATATTACTGATTTACTAACTAAATATAAACCTACAGTACTCATACTGTACTTTAAGATCATCTGACCGAAATCTCTTACTTGAGCCACAATCCAAAATGGTGACTCATGGAGACAGAACATTCTCAGTTGCCGCACCAAAACTGTGGAATTTAGTTAAAAAAAACTCTACCAGTTTAAGTAGTTTTAAGTCAGCACTTAAGACTTTTCTTTTCTTAAGACTTTTCCTATTAGTTTTTTGTTCATAGTTCTAATATACACATGTATGTATAGTAGGCTTTATCTTATAGTTTATAAGTAACATTAACAACACATGTATATTGTTGTAAGAGCATTCAGACTATTGTATAATGCTCCTACAGTAATACTGTACGTCTTTATTATTATTATTATAACAAATAATATTTACTGTACCTCAATTCTTTCTACCATTGCATTTAATTTGCTCTGAATAGCAATGGAAATAGGCACTCCTCTGCGAAAAAGCTGTCTCCATTCCAACAGAATTTCAAGTGAAACCAGGACCTTATCACAGATATTAAACAAACCTAAATTTAAAGTGAAAGAAAGGTTAGTATTTAGCAACGATTATACCAATTCAACAAATTCTTTCCGTTTCATATAGAATGGTAATGATTTACGGTATGGCAAATGCTACAAAGGTCAGTCACAATCAATACCGTACGTACTGTACATGTGCACCAAAATTTGTATAATTACTGTACAGTATACTAAGGATTCCGGGCTGGTAGGTCAACACAAAAATGTTCTCCTTACCTAGGTGATAGGGAAACACCTGGTGCATTGCCAAACAGTTACCACATATCTTCACATAAACCTTTACAGTTTTAAATGGATGCATGTTGGTGATTAGCACGGACCTCCCTCGTGTTCCTGGATGGGGCTTTGATGGGCCAAGTTTACCACTGCAAAGTTTACAGTTTTCATCTTGTGGTTGAAAAACCTCTTGCCATCCTGATGGCGATGCATCAATTTTACTAGCTTGCTGTATTATAGCTTTAGGAATAAAATATGGTAGGGTGCACTTAAGTTTTAGTTCCATAGTTGCCTTGTGTGATTCAGTGCTATTGGCATTATCTTCGCAGACTTTGCTAGAACCTGATGCTGCCACTGCCAAAGAAGAACAGGATTCTCCACTCTCTTCTATTTGCTTGAAAATGCCCAGTGACAATAGGATATGGACATGAGTGCAAATGCTTCGTGATTTTTGTTGTTTTTCTCTCACCATTATGCTCTTGCAGTCTTTGGAGCAGCATCTCATCTCTTTGTCTGTCACCTTGACATGGGAGTAACCAGCAGTGCTGTTAGTCGTGGCTTTCCCAAACACACAATACATTGTGGGCGAAACATGAACAGCAATTGGTAAACCATTTTCCATACATGCAGCAGCAACCTCACTTACATTCACTCTTGTGCTATCATCACATGGATACAAACTAGCATTAGTGAGCTCATTAAAAATGTGCAGTGGACTGGTGCAATCTTTCAGGCTTTTCAGACGTTGGCAATTAAAGTTGTCTACTTTCTGGCTGTTGACAAGTATCGCTCTATTTTGTTTGCAGATGTGATGGTGGCATATTGACGAATTCTCATCTTTAATGACTATGCAACGGTCATCATGTGTGCTGGTATTTGCAGAATATATTGACACTTCTCCTGACTGTGCAACATGTGTGCACTTTGACACTAATGACGAGATTTTTTTTAGCAATATGAACCGCCAAGCTCATAACAACATTCAGGGCACTGTGGAGGCTTGTAGCGGCTATGGTATTGTGCACCACACTGTGGACAAGATCCTTTGCCAAGTTGGGACCAAGACATTGCAGATTCCTATTAATTATAAAAGTTAAGTTGTCACAAAGACAATAATGCATAAATTGGGTATGTGTAAACACAATCAAAATATCAAAGTGATTAGCGTAAATTGGGAATGCATAAATTGGAAGCACTTTATATAATGCATGGTGCAATTCTTAGCATCCCTGGGTGTGGAATTTTGTTGACTGTCTGGTCCTGGGGAATATAAAACCTGATCGCAAAGGATATTGGGGAGAAAGCAACCAGTGTCTGCAATTTTTATCTGGAAAATCATTTGAATTTGTTCCAGACTGGAAAGTTTACAAATTGTGTGCGCAATTCATTTGGTGTGGGCAGAATTTATGGTTACCTTCCATTATTGACTTCCAAAGTGTATCACAGTACTGGTGACTGAAAGTAACCATGTCCGTTTTCCTATTTTCACTGCCGAGGCGGGGTAAATTTAGGCCAAGGGAAACGAAAAATAGTTCGGGCAGAAAAAATGAAGTGATTGTTCCCTGTATCCTGTATTTTGAGAAGTCATAACAACAGAGGTTGAGTTATCGGGATAAATTTAACAACAGAGGTCGGTCGAGTTATCGGGGTAAATTTAGGCCAAGGGAAACGAAAAATAGTTCGAGTTAGCGGGGAATTGGAATGTGCGCGTGTTTAGAACACTGGACATTTAAATGCGTATATATTGGATGCACTGCAGACATTTAAATGCGTATATATTGGATGCACTGCGTAATGTAAATGTAATCGAAAGGAAACACGGTGAATGGTGTAAATGTAAATATAATCGCTGCGTCTCAGCCTCAGGAATGAACGCGGTGAAGACTTGTTCGATATAATGTAGGAAAGGAAACGCGGTGAATGATTCGCAGGAAACGCGGTGAACTCTTGTTCTTGTTCGATATGTAGGAAACGTTTTCGTTTGCAGTTAAAATACCTCAGGAATGTGCGCGTGTTTAGGACACTGGACATTTAAATGCGTATATATTGGATGCACTGCGGACATTTAAATGCGTATATATTGGATGCACTGCGTAATGTAAATATAATCGAAAGGAAACGCGGTGAATGGCTTTGTGTAAATATGTAAATAGCGCCTTAGGAATGTGCGCATGTTTTAATAGGGACACAGGACATTTAAATTGTTTAATGGAGGCACTGCTAAATGTAAATATAATGTGCGCGTGTTTAGGACACTTGACATTTAAATGATGAAGGTTTAAATGATGAAGGAAAACGAGTCGCAGTTAAAATACCTCACTGGCTTTGTGTAAATATGTAATAAATAAATATGTAATAAATAGCGCCTTACCTTGTCCATGAAGGAAAACCATGAAGGAAAACGATTTAGGAAACGTAAACGCGGTGAAGTCTTGTTGTTTATGTCGTTTCGTGCGGTGAAGTCTTGTTGTTTATGTGGTTTCGTGGTGAAGCGTCGCGGACCGCCTGCGGAGCAAATTTACATTTAACCAATGAGACGTTCCGAGCGCTGCGACCTTACTGGATTTGTTTATGCCGTTATGGCCATGTGGAGCCGTGACGTTCTTTTCACACATTCCATAACAGCGAAAGCCTCAAATGCGTACAAAGGAAAAGAAACAAAGCTGCAACTTGACCAAGAAAAAGTGAAGAGTATTTGTGGTGAGTTATTTAACTCTTACAGTGTATATAGTTTTGGTGTTTCATATTTATGAAATATACAGGGTCGAGTAAAAATGACGGTTCATGAAACATTTAGGCCTCATTTGCATTTCATTAATGTTAAAACACATGGAATGCACCAAAAATTTCAATTGTTTTGACAGACCATGGCATGAAATTTTGCTAAACATTTGGTAAGATTTTTCTAACCCAGTGTATAGGAACCCTAGAATAATTCAGTATTTACTATTTCATTTATGTAGAATTTGCATCGGCAAAGTATGGGTGCAGTGAAGCTGACATCAGGCAAATAATGATTGCAATGATCAGTAATGTGGTGAAAGTCAAAAGCAAAGCAAGGTTAACTTCGGAATGTAAGGAAACAAGTGGTCAATGGGAAATGTGAGCAGAAATGTAAAACAGAACTACCAAACGATAAACAAAAATAATTGCTGCAAGTGACCTTCATCATAGTAAAAACAGTTGGTAGTCACTGCATGCATTTAATTGAATGGTCGGTACAGAATTCTTAGTTTGGTAGTTTTATTTCCAGTAACACTTTCTAAATAAAGTATTTTGGACAACTACTCTTGTTTGTTAAATTCAGTAGTTGCATTCTTATAAAATGTTAACTATTAGTTCAATTTGTTATACTAAATGATTCCAATTTCATGTTTTATATTTTAGTCATGTAAAAAAAACATGAGTATATATATTATACATATATTGTAGTGTCAATTCTATAATCAAGTCACATATATTCTATAAGATATTCTAGAATATGCTATGGAATATTATATTGAATATAGGACATTAGAATATTCTATAGAATATTACATAGAATAAATTCCAATATCTCATAGAATATACTATTACATATTCTATAGAATATCATTGAATATTCAACAGCATATTCTATAGAATATTCTTGTACTCTTTGTATTAATATAATATTGCCTGTTGGCTACTTGATTCCTGCTGCTTTTCGAAAGAGGACTCATCACTTTACACCTCAGCTCATGTATTTTCCTTTTTAGTAGTTCCATTTCTTCTTCCTATATTTTAGGTTCACTGGCACATTCTCCTTTAAATTCTCAATAGTATCACTGCCACTTCTCCTTTTATTATTTTCTTTTTCATCTTGGGATTGTCGTTTCTTCGTCCCTCCCAGTGTTTCCATTGCTTTCATTTTGTCTTGGTCAGCTTTTTCTTGCTGAATGCGTTCTGCATCTGCGATCTCCTCCATACAATTAATTTGCTCGATTAATACATCCAGCTCTGTCTTCTCTGGGGATATACCAGATGCCTGCTCTTCTTGTCTTGTCTTCTTCCAGTACTTCTTTTGAAGCAGAGTTAGGTGATCCCTGACAGACCTTTGTGATACAGCAAACTTCATGTTAGATGAGACAATTTTGTTCCACGCTGTTTCCCATTGCACTGATCCTTTCTTGTGTTTGAAAGGATTCACCGCCAATACGGGGACTACTTCATGTATGCCGATTTTTGTGTCCCGACACAAAATTTTGGTTAGGATTATAGTTGTGTTGGGGTCAGGCTTACATGAAGTAACCAGCTTTAGGCCTACATGAAGTACCTGCCACCAATACCTCACAACCAAAAGTAACATTGTGTTCTGTTGTCCACTCCATTTGCTATTAAAACACAAGAAATAAGATATTAGTGTATATATTCAGTGTAACCCAACAAACAATCACTTCTTCCTTTAAAACCAATTAATTGAATTCAATAACGAACAATAATAAAATAAAGTTATTTGAATGCTTAGAACAAAAGCCAGTTTGAAACGAATGATTTTGCACACATGAGCAATCATAACAAAGAATGTTTTACTTCATTCACAATACTTTTAAAGGGCATTGGCAACAAAAATTAAGTTTTTCTAATATGGAAGAACTCGTTTGATCAGCAGTTGTGAGAGTGTCATGGCGTCTTCTTTGTTATTCAGTAGAAATATATTTGTTTTTGATTTTGTGATGTATTATTTTGCTTATAATCAATGGTACCTACGTGATTTAAATAAGCAAAGATATGGAGTTTGACCAAGCAAAATTAAATGACTCTTTGAAAATAATACTAGATGAAATTTTGGAAAGCAAGTTGGCACCGTTATTCGACAAGAACTTAGCACCACTTATGGAGTCGCTTGATTATTTGAGCAACAGCTATGACGACTTAACTAGCAGAATGGATAAACTAAACATCAAATTGATGAACTAGAAAAAGGAAACCAATCTCTCAAGTATCAAATCTGATCATTTAACTAAAGTTAAATCGACCCTGGATGAACGAGAGTAGTTAGAAATTATTGTGTTCCATCTACACCTCACGAAGATACAGACTTAATTGTAAAGAAAATTGGATCGGCGCTTGATATAAATGACAGATATTTCTGTAAGTCATAGATTGCCAGCCTCGTCTAGTTATAAAGGTAAATCATTGACACAACCGCTAATTGTGAAGTTCGTACGTCGAAATATTAGACATCAACTGTACAAGTCAAGATCAAAGCTGAAGAATCTAACCACCAAAGATATTGGACTTGGCCAACAGGGTGAAAGGAATTATTCAATAAATTATTCAATAAAGTATATTTGGACATGTTATTGCAATATTTTTCTCAGAAGACATGACTCAAGTCCCGCAATTTCCATTTTGCTACAGAAAGATATTGATAAACTATAGTAATATAGTAAGTAAAGAATGAAAATGACTAATAATGCAGGATTTGAAAAGCCAATTGCAGGACTTGCAGTAAATCCATAAGGAAGAATGGTAGGAGAATTATTTGCACAATTTGTAATGACAATACTTTCATTGAAAGACTGGAATCATTATAACTCAAACCATACATGGATCTGCCAATGTTGTCAATATATCTTTCTATTTAACTCTATTGATAACAATGAACTTTTAAAACTTAACTATAAGTTTATGCTCCCACAAAGTAATTGAATCTGGCCTAAAAGACCTACCAAGTTTACAACTTTCATAAACTATTGATAATATACCTAATCTTTCTGCAATAGCGTAGAGTCTGGCTGCTATTAATAGCTCAAAAAGCGGACAAACAAAGCAAATTTGACTCACAAATTATTGCAAATGAGCTATTTCTTTTGTTATGTCCGCAAGAATTATGGGTAAAAGCAGACAAACATCGGTACGCTATTGATCCTGAAGTGAATATGCCTTCAAAGGTAAATTTTGACTATTACAATGCCCATGAATTTCATAGTTCTACTGATATACAAAGTACTTTAATAGAAAAATCTTTCTCTGTCTTAATTAATTAATATGTCTTATAATTAATTAATTGTCTTAATTAATATTAGAAGTATTTATGCTAACTTTAATAATTTCAGACAAATGTTGGCAGACCTTTTTTGGCTTAACTGAAACTTGGATAGATGCCACTACAGAAAAATCAATAAATATTGATATACAAGGCTATACTTTTGTTTCACAGACTACTAATTCAAGGGCCGGTGACATTGGGTTTTATATAACAAATGATTTAACATTTAATATTAGAGAAGATTTGAACTCTAGTACTGATGAAAGTGAATACACTTTGTGCCGATGTTTATAGACATCCCAACACTAATTTAGAAATATTCCTAAATAACATATTCTTTAATTGAAATAGCCAATATAAAGAGAATAAAAATTGCATCCTGAGTGATTTTAACATTAACTTATGAAACTCCTGCTCAAACTGAAGATTTTATAAATAGTATTTTAATTTTTTTTATTTATTAAACTTCGCCAAAAAACAAATACAGTACATACAATAAAATACATGGCGGGGAAATCATCACAGCTCCGGAGGAAAATAATCCTCAGGGGCCATTTACGATGAGCCCGTACAAAAGTTCAACACATACATTTACTAATAATAGACTAAAACAATTTTAAATATATAAAATCTGTCTAAAAGCAGCAGGACTTGTGAGTAACCTGATTAAGGTTCCTGCAAGTATGACATTTCACACAGATAGACTTAAACGTCAAGGGATTATCTGGATCATAAATATTTTCCAGATAACATTTATATTTTCCCATAAGGTTATTTTTAAAACTAAAAACAGTTTGGGAAAGGTCTCTTTCATCTGGAGATAAACTGTTCCATATTCGACTTGTACGAACGAAATAACTGTTCTGGAATGCTACTGTTCTGCTCCGTGGAATATCTATCAACACACCAGTGAGATTGTTATTTTGGCGAGTTACTCGTTTTTGTTGTTTAATCTGTACCAAATGTTCAGTAATGCACTTAACATCTATCAGAATACGAAAGAATAAAACTAAATCGAGAATTTCGAGCCAATAAGTAATTGGCAAGAGACCCAGTTTCAGTAATCGATTACGATATGTAACCTTCGTACGAAAGGAAGATTGAGTATGAATTTGGTTGCACGCCTTTGAACTTTTTCCACAAGGTTTATATATTTAATTCCCTGAGGTGCCCATAATTGAGACACGTATGAAAACAGTGATCTAACAAGGGTGATATAAAGAGAACGACGCACTGCCAGATTTGGAATTTCAACAGAACAGCGACGGATGTAACCTGATAGACGATTTGCCTTGGAACAGATGGAAATCACGTGATTTGACCAAGAGATTGAACTGGTTACCACGACCCCGAGGTCTTTCTGTTCATTAACTCTTGAGAGTTCTATACCATTGAGTGTAAGGATGTAAAATCGGTTGGTGCTTTATAGTAAAAGTCATAGCATTACACTTCGCAACATTAAATTCCATACTCCATGTTTCAGCCAAAGATGACAGTTTATCTAAGTCAGATTGTAACAGAATCTAATTGCAAAACGATTTTATAACTTTAAAACATTTGCTGTCAGCATACAAAGCCAATTCTGAGCCGTGGTGAACTTCTTCGACCATATCATTGATGTAAATAAAAAAAGCAGGGGTCCCAGTATGGAACCTTGTGGTACTCCAGAGATGACAGGTAAAAACCTTGAAGTTGCTCCAAGAACCGTGACTCGCTGGGACCGGTCGGATAGATAATTCTTGAACCAGTCGTGCAGTTTACCCGTAATACCAAACGCTTTTAGTTTGTATAGAAGCTTACAGTGATTTACAGAATCAAAGGCTTTGGAAAAGTCTAAGAAAACTGCATCAGATTGAAGGCCAGAGTCCATAGACTTTAGGATTTTGTGATATACTGCAAGAAGTTGAGTAGTAGTTGATATTCCTTTGAGGAAGCCAAATTGGAGATTGGATAAGTTTTTTTAAATATGATCTATGACTGTTAAAAATACACCTTTCAAGCAGCTTTGGACACGAGGGAAAGCAAAGAGATAGGCCTATAATTCTCCACCATATATATTGGTGCTTTCTTCAGAACTGGCACAATATTGGCCAATTTCCAATCAATTGGTAGTTCACAGGAATTGAAGAGGTCTATTAAAGAAGGAGAAATTTGTTCAGCATATTCCAATAAGACTCTTGCTGGGATATTGTCTGGTCCTTGAGCTTTGTTACTATTCATGCTCTTTATGGCTGACATTACATCTGCACAATTCAAATTAATCTCTGACAGGGTTGCGCTAAGATCAAGATCATGGTGATAACCATCTACAGAGCCAATAAAAGAATCGCTATCATCGTTGATTGAGTAAATAGAGAAAAAATAACTGTTAAACATCTCCGCAACTTGTTTTGGGCCCTCAGCAAACACTCGTCCACGTGCGCTATCAATAGAAACTTTTTCTGGTACACTGTGATTGCGTGTTTTTTTTAGCTGAAAATAGACCAGAATCTTTTTGGAATCAGCCAAAGCTGAGAAATACTCTTTGCGCTTTTGAGAGATAATCTTCTTAATACGAGATCTTAGTTCCTTAAACTTCTCCAAGAAAATCTTGATTGCGTAATTTTGGCCTTGATTCTTGCATACCAAGTGAATAACTTCGCCGGTAATCCAGGGTGGAGAGTTTGTTCTTTAATTTGATTTTAGGAATACACTGATCAATCATATGGTGTAAGGATGATTTCCAATTGTTCCAAACATTATTGACATCAATATCACTACTTGATTGCGTAACAGAACCAAGAGACTCAACAGATTCTCTAAGTGCGGCGAAGTTTCCTTTTTTATAATTATAAACAAACCTAGATGGTTTGTTTACTTTTTGAAGGATTGTATGGAAGGTGAATTCGATACAGGAGTGGTCTGTACGAATAAATGACTTGCTGACAACTAAATCCGTTATTTTCTCAGGCACATCTGTTAATAACAAGTCCAGAATATTATTGCCACGGGTAGGTTGATCGTTTACTTGGATGAGAAAATAGTCATCCACAAGAGATTTAAATAAATCAGAGCCACCGGCATTTGTAAAATTATTCAGCTCAGAAACATATAAACACGTTTCAAATTCCCAACGGATACTAGGATAATTGAAGTCTCCTAAGATTACAATGCCTTCAAAGTTGTGATTTGAATATATTCTGTTTAAGACATCATCAAAAGCCTGAACCCAGCTGCTATCAGACGAAGGAGGATGATAACACACAGAAAAATAAGATCTTCTTACCACTTTGGGCCGTAACACTTACACCAATAATCTCTAGGTTGTCATCCAATTCGATTTCGCGAACACGTTCAGCATTTATTCCAGATCTTACCGCAATCAAGACACCACCGCCCACGGTTCCATTTGAACGATCACGCCTAAAAATGTTGTATCCAGTCGGAAATATTTCACTATCAAATATCCCCTGGTTAAGCCAAGTTTCTGTAACACAAACGAAATCGTAATCCTCACTGTAAACTTGATTTTGAAATAGAGTAAGGTTCGACACATGGCCAAGGTCGTCGTCTGTATGAACGCTTTTTAAGCTTCGAGCGTTCATGACTGCAACTCGTGAATTTTTTAATATGGACATCAGACTGACCAGACCAGGATTTAATGAAATGTTGTTGCACTGCAGAATGACATTAACAATAATAACCTTTCAAATAAGATTCATAAGACGGGTAAACTTTTGTCTTTCCAGTTTTACTTGAACACTGTTACCGATGGATGATTTTGATGTAAAATGGCCATTTATCGATTGAAATTGAATTCTGTTAGCTTCATTTGAGGCGAAAATCACAGCCCGAAGATTACTAGGAGGCAACTCTTCTATTACATGAAGATTTCTTTTGAAAACAATTAGCAGGAAGACAAAACGCCAGACTTCTACAGAGCTTCAAAAACACGGCCATCTTGTAATATACCCAGACTTGGTTAAGACTCTTTTCCCAAATTCCAACATGGAAATTGAATCAATGGACAGGGAAATGAGTGAATGGACAACAGTAAGTTCTGTGTAGATCAGTACTCAAATAAGTTAATTCTGATGTTCAAGACTATGGCCTTTACAACTTACTAGTTGACTTAACAGTGAAACATCAAACCAGTCGATATTCGTATGAGTTCTTATTTTTTTGAACCCCATATACTTCAGCCAACGAGAATTACAAATCACTCTGCCACTCTTATCAATAACATTTTCTTTAATTCAATTGATTATTTAACTATAAGTGGCAACCTGATATGATTTATCAGACCACTTACCTAATTTCTTGATAATTAATCAAAATATAAAATACACAAAAGAGATCTCTCTAATGTTAATGAGGAATCTCTTTTGAATAAGTATTCAATATCGACTGGTTTGATGTTTCATGGGTAGTTATATTAGTCAGTTGTTTCAATCATTATTTTTAAAAACCACTGAAATTATTGACAAGTATCAAAAAAAGAAACTAAATTCTATTTGAAACCAACACAAAATAAATTATTTAGACAAAGACAAGAAATAATTATAGCTATCATAAATATAAACTATTTAGAAATAAATTGAGCCAATTACTGAAATTAAGCAAGAAAACATACTATCATAAATATTTCTTTTCTAATCAATCTAATATAAAGAATACATGGAAGGGCATGAAACAATTAATCAGTCTTAAATCCAAAGCAAAGCTCAGACCTACAAAAATGTTAAAAATACAACAATAGATTACTAATCCCAAACAAATTGCAAATGTTGGAAAAAATTAGCAGCTACTATTCCAGTTAGCAATATGTCATCCTCAATTTATTTCTGTTTCCCATTTCAACATTTGAAATTGAAAATATTATCTAGTTTGAATGATAATAAAACAGTTGGTCCCTATAGTATCCCTGTTCCTTTATTAAAACGTTTGAAATTTGTGATATCAAACCACTGGAAATTCGCTTCTGGAACTGTCCCTGATCAGATTAAATAAAATAAAAAGGGTTCCTTATTGCTTACCTCTAATTATAGACCTATATCTATAATTTCTATTTTTAATAAAATTTTAGAAAGATTGATATATAATAGACTAATGGCTTATTTCAACAAATTAAATATTCTCTCTGATAATCAGTTTGGTTTTAGATCTAATCATTCCACATCCCATGCTCTCATAATGCTAACTGATAAAATTAGGAACGCTATTCACTCCGGCAGGTACTCATGTGGTATATTTATAGATTGTGTAAAGCGTTTTACACTGTCAATCATAAAATTTTACTAAGTAAACTTGAAAATTATGGCATAAGAGGAACTGCAGCTGATTGGTTTGTTTCATATTTACAGAATAGAAAATAATATGTTTCTATAGGCCATATTGATTCCGATTATCAACAGACAATTTGTGGAGTACCATAAGGAATTGGGCCAAAATCTAATAGGAAATTTCAAACCTATAGGAATTCCTATTGGATTTTTTTTGTAAGGGGGCCTTTATTATTCTTAATTTATAAAAATTATATATAAGTCCCAGGTTTAAATACCGTATTTAACCTTGCTCTGCCATCTGAGTTCTTGTGGCTCAATGGTTAGAGCATCTGTCCAGCATTCAGAAGGTTACGGGTTCGAGTCCTGTCTGGTGCTCAGAGTTTTCCTTAGTATTGAGAACTTAACACAGCTTGCACAGCAAAACCTTTACAATATATATAAATGTTCTAATATTCTAGAGTTTCATCTTTTTTTCCAACTTATTTCTTAGTGATAATAATATTCAGGAATCTAATCTAAACAGAATTAAAAATGTTGATATAAGTTTTTATTGGTACGAGCTTTCGGCTGTCAGACTTCAACGGGTTAAGAAAAATATGGAAATCTACACCTATATATATACAAGCAGAAAAATATTAAAGGGAATGACAGGATGTGACAGGATGTAAAATATAAGGATAATGTGTTATTGTTTCTTTAATAGAATAGCATATTGTCCTGGAAGAGGCTTCGAGTTGTTGTCGGCTTCGTTCGTTAATCCGGTGTGCCAAGATTCTAAAGTCTTACGTGTTCGATAATTGCCCCTATCAATAATCCGTCCGTTTTCGAAATAAATGGCATGATCGTTATTCCAAGCATGGTTCGCGATATTTGATCCCTTTTGTCCCAATTTTACATTTCTTATATGCTCCTTCTTTCGAGTTCGAAAACATCTTCCTGTCTCACCAATGTAACTCCAATCACATTGTTTGCATGATATTTGATAAACGACATCTAGTTGTTATTATTTTTCTGCTTGTATATATATAGGTGAACGCTTGTTTTATATCATTATGTTTAAACCTGATATCGGCTCGTATATTTTTTCAATGATTAAGTGTTAATAAATTATCTTTAAACATTGAAAAAACAAGTTTTGTACTATTTCATTCTGCACCAAAAAAATCATGCAACAAATGAATTTAAAAATATCAAATAAACCCATTAGACAAGATCAACATGTAAAATATCTAGGTCTCATAATTGATTTGAATCTAAATTTGAAAATCCATGTTCATGAAATGAGCAAGAAAATATCCAGAGGCATTGGTATCCTCGCTAGGTTGAGACATTATGTTAACAAAGAAGTTTTATGCCAACTTTATTATTCTCTTATATATCCGTTAATTATATATTGCTTACTAGTATGGGGTAGTACTTATTACTCAACTATTAAACCTATTCTTATATTGCAATAAAAGGCAGTAAGAATAATGACCTCTAAACCAGATGATCATTCTGATCCCTTGTTTAAACAATTTCAGTTTCTTAAAATAGTAGATCTTATAAACTTTCAAAATGTAGTTTTCATGTATCAATTTCATCATAACTTATTACCTGTTGTATTTGTTGTTAACTTATTACCTGTTGTATAACTATTTCCAATCAATTGCATCAAAACATCATTATAAAATAACATGTACACAACAAGCGCTCGGATTGGTCAATACCCGTGTTTGGGTCAGAGTATCCAAACACGGAAATTTCCCACCGTAGCTTTTTTTAAAAATGTCGGGCAATAATTTTCTTTCAAGTTTGGACAATATATTTAACGAGAGCGAAGACAGTAAACGAAGGTTTATTATAACGACGGAGAAAGAAGTAGACGAGTTGGTCGAGAATGCACAAGCACAGAGTACGAAATACAAAACAATGTACACGTCAAGATATTTAAAGGTACGTATTAACGTGTATATTTACAATTTTAATTCTCATTAACATTCATTAGGAACAAAAAATTATAATTTAAATGCTAAGTTTTCATGGTAACAGAGATTCTAATATCTAAACGCTTTCATTTTGAAGAATTGCATGAAATGGACAATGAGACGTTGGACAGCAACCTACGTTTATTTTACGCTGAAGTAAAGGTGCAAGACGGCAAAGATTATAGTAGGTCCACTCTGCTAGGAATACGAAGTGGTTTGGAGAGGCATCTTAGCAGTCCACCACATAACAAAGGCATGACAATAGCAGCAAACCCTACATTCAAGAGGTCCAACATTGTCCTGAATGCTAAAATTAAATAATTGAAACGTCAAGGTAAACAAAGCGTAAAACACAAACCAGCGCTTGAGCCCAAAGACCTGGTGAAGCTGAAGAGCAGTGATGTACTCGACTGTTCCAATCTGCTTGGATTACAGCGAAATGTGTGGTTTAACACAACCCTCTTTTGGTGTCGTCGAGGTCGCGAAGGTCGAAGAGATTTGACAAAACAAAGCTTCGTGTTTGCTCAAGATCCGACTGGCGAAGAGTATGTTACGATGGCCCATTGCGAATCGTCAAAAAATCATCCAGGTGGAATAAATGATACGGAGAGCTTTAAGCATATGGGACGAATGTACAAAACCCAACAAGAAAATGATGGGGCTACAGTGCCTTGAAGCTTTATATATCCAAACTAAATCCATCCTGCAAAGCCTTATTCCAGACCCAAAACGTCAGTGGTCGTCGGCCGATACCGTTCGGTACGAAAACCGTCCTCTTGGTGTGAATAAACTCAGATATGAAGATTATTAGTTCAGCTGCTGGCTTGTCTACAATTTACACCAACCATTGTGTAAGAGCGACATCCATTACCCTTTGGTACGATGCTGGCTTGACCAACCGGCACATCATGTCCATTTCAGGCCACCGAAACGAGCAGTCGCTTCAGCACTACAACCGAAGACCATCATCAACATCACAAGCTCTTGGTGATGAAAGTTTTGATGAGCATCATGGAAGGAAGGACACATGTCCTTCAGCTTGCTTCCAAATCAAATGCCCCAGCAACAACAACGATCACTTTGCAGATTTCAAGTCGTCAGCCTCCTAGCATAATTGCCTTACTCATCTGCCAATCAGCTTTTGCATCTTATGCAAAACTGCGTAGGTCGTTAGCCAATCAAAACCCTTCTTATAAGCCTGAGAACAACAATTGCCTAAGTCACAGCGTGACTTTGGCATAAATTCCAAGATGGCGAAATCTACTGGGCATTTCAAGTTAGACCAAGTCCACTTGTATTTAAGACTTTTTAAGTATAATAGTAAGGGCTTAATGTGGTGTTCTTATAAGCATGTGCAAATATTCTTCTTGCATATTTTCGAAATAATCCTGTCATTTAAGAAACTCTACATTTAGATGTGTCTTATTTGTGTTTTGTTTATTCAATTGCTCCCTGGACTACTTTGAAATACCACTATGTTATTTTGAAACTTTGATAAGGGAAAAATCAAATAGTATGCTGTATGTTTTGATAAACAAATTACAGGATTGTGTATAATTATTTTCTAAGATAGTGAAATTGACTGTCCGGATTTAGACAGTGACTACAATCCAAGCGATAGTGAAGCGATGGGAGATACCAACGAGATTGAGTCGGCTGAGTCCGAGTCTGTTGAGCCTGTGTCAGATGCTGCCAGCCAGGAATCGGAACCTGAAGCATGCGATGATGAGAGACCCATCAAACGTCACAAGCATATAACACCCGAGAACTGTAAACGACAAGTGCCAAAAATAAAAGGCTCAAGGGTGATGGATACCAGAATGCGAAAGGGCAGGGCAAGAGAGACCGGCCAAGGTGATGGGTCCACCATGCCTATCAGCTTATTGACAAAAGTCAAATCTGCAGAACTGCCAGTCGTTGAGTGAAGAGCAAAGGAAGGAGATATTTGACCAGTTTTGGTCAATTATTTTTTGGGAACAACGCCAGCTGTATGTCTTTGCCTGTTGACAAGGTAATTTCAGGCTTTGATCCAATTATAGGCTAAAGTATAATTTTTTTTTACCTGGAACAAACAAAAGTATTAGTTCCATTATTACATTTAATTCCATTATTTTTCTTCTTTGAAGGTTGTCATCAAGCAGAAGAAGGGTGGTACTTCATCTAGACGGAATACTTCGTTGTTGTACCATGTGAAACTTAGTGACGCAACTGAGGTGCCAGTCTGCAAACCTCTTTTTGCCTCTGCACTTGGTCTTTCTCAGAGAACTATTGGTTCATGGATGAAGACCACTGACGACAATGCTGCGCAACAAAGATAAATAAGACAGGTACAGCAGTATGGGGGCACGTTCTGGTCAAAATCCAGTAATTTTGTATATGGGTGGAATTAATATTCTATATATGCAACAATTAATTTTCTGTGTTAATTATTTTTCTGTACCCGGAATTAATTTTCTGTGTAATACAAATTAATTTAGTGGTATCACAATTAATATTCTGTATCAATAATTAATTTCTTCTGTCGTGAATTATTTTTGTGTACTGATAATTAATTTTCTGTGTATTGTGAATTATTTTTCTGTATAGAGAATTAATTTTCTATGTGTTGAGAATTAATTTTGTTTCGAAGTTACTCCCATCATCCTTTGCCGACAGCGTATTAAAGATGGCGGCGCGTCGGCAAAGACATGCGGCTAAAAGCTGACCTGCTCCAGACTAAAAATAGCAAC
This sequence comes from Chrysogorgia sp. JL179-B06, assembly GCA_035772405.1. Taxonomy (NCBI): domain Eukaryota; kingdom Metazoa; phylum Cnidaria; class Anthozoa; order Scleralcyonacea; family Chrysogorgiidae; genus Chrysogorgia; species Chrysogorgia sp. JL179-B06. The sequence continues at coordinate 2,089,480 of JAYKKM010000209.1, forward strand.
ACTGCTGAAGCACAACAGGGCTCATGTTACACATGGTGCAATATGATATATATTTTAGTAAGAGTCACTGTTGTCAGGAGGACATGGCTAACTTTCCTGCGGCATAAATTATGTTTGACCATGTGAAATCATGAATAGTTAATTGAAAATAGAAACGTTTTAGATGATTTCTACATACCAAGAAGAGCTCGATATCCAAAGGTCAACTTGAACCTCGAGTTGTTGAATAAGGATGTCTATTATACCTCCCAGTTATGGCATTTATATTATTTCCTCTCGCTTGAGTGTACACTGTGGGAAATCTACTTCTAAGTTCCGTAAGCGCATTATTTTCATTACTTTGTTAGGACACTTGGGTGAGCACTGGCGTTGATCGCAGTTCAGTGTTTTGTATCACACGCACTGTATTGCTTGCTCTTGGAGTAGTCTCTGGTGTTGTTGAAGCTGGCATGTGTTCAATCAACTATGTTAGTTGATTTATACTCTGTATCGCAGCTTGTGCGATAGACTTTACTTGTTCGGAAATCGAAGCGGGCGGATCTGCACGTGCAGCCATGTTTAATAATCAAAACAAATTTCTTACTACCGAAATGGATTATGGGGAATGGTATAATTCCACCAAATTAATTCTCAATACATAGAAAATTAATTCTCGGTACAGAAAAATAATTCAGACAGAAGAAATTAATTCTCAATACACAGAAAATTAATTATCGGTACACAAAAATAATTCACGATACAGAATATTGGTTGTGATACCACTAAATTAATTTGTATTACACAGAAAATTCCGGGTACAGAAAAATAATTAATGACACAGAAAATTAATTAATGACAGAAAATTCATTGTTGCATATATAGAATATTAATTCCACCCATATACAAAATTAATTCATTGGATTTTGACCATAACGGGCCCCCATACAGCAGCACTTGTACAACAAATACATCTTATTGATAATCATGCCTATAACGTTTATTCGGCATGATTACTTTATTGGCCAAGTACGTTGTTCTAATAATAATAATATACTGCTACAATATGTTGTGTGTATTTAGGTGTATAATTTTAGGACTACAAAATTACTACGTCACTTAAATCGTGTTCCTTCTCTTTTCATGTGCCTGTGCCTGATGCAGATTGCAATTTCTTGAAAAATTGGCTTTCAGGCTTGCCAACTGTTCCATCGCATTACTGCCGCAATGTTCCTGCATATAAGGAAAATAAATTTCTTGAACCAGGGACAACAAAAAGTAAACTCTATCAAGAGTATCAAAAGTCTGCTGGTGAAGCTGGTATGAGTTGGCGAGAAATTTTTCAGCATCGTTTTCGACCAAGAGAAGTTTTCCGTATTCACACTGCGCAAAGACCAGTGTGATGTGTGCATCGGGGCTAAGCATGGGAATGTGGATCAAGACAAATATAATGCCCATATAAATGCCAAGAATGAAGCTCGAGCTGAGAAGGCAAAAGATAAGGAGGCAGCAAATGAGAAACTATCTGTTTGGACTATGGATGTACAGGCTGTGCTCATTTGTCCTAAGACTAAAGCAAGTAGAATGTACTATAAGACTAAATTACAGGTCCACAATTACACCTGCTACAACCTCGGCAATAAAGAAGGTTACTGCTACCCTTGGGAAGAGCATGAGGGTAATTTAAGTGCAGAGGTATTTGCCCATCTTCAATACCAGCACTTTTCAAATATTCTTAATGCTAACCCAGCCATTGAGAAGATCATTGTTTGGAGTGATGGCTGTGGATATCAAAACCGGAATGCAGCGCTCAGCAATGTTTATTTCCATTTTGCAAAATAATACAACGTTGTCATCGAGCAGAAATATCTGGTTGTAGGGCACACTCAAATGGAGTGTGACTCTATGTACAGCACGATTGAGCGAAAGATCGTAGCAGATATCTTCACGCCTCGTGACTACTATGTGATATTTAAATTTAGTAAATGTAGTATTGCAAACAGACAAACTTAGCTTGCTACTTGATACTACAAATGTAAAACTTGCCTAAGTCATAATTGCAAAGAAATGTGATGCCTCAAACGTTAAATTGCCTAACTCACAGGCTGTTCACTGCAATATTTACCTAAGTCATATATAGCCGTTATGTAATCTTTGTGCGAGTAAACTATAATTGTATTCTATTTCCGTTGTAGTCATACCTTCTTGTTTAAAAAAATCAAGAAAAAAGAACATTCCGTTTGCCAGAAAATTATTTTTTCTTGTTTTTCTCAAAATGTCAGAAAATTAGTTAGGCTATGAGGCTGACGATTCTGAAAAAAATAATACGTGGTTAAAAGAAAGGACATCAAACCATTAGGTATTGACCATTGCAAAAAAGAGTGCCTAACGCTTCCCTTGGAAATAGGTGATGCAGTCAAAGTTAAATATGGTTCACGTTGGTTCGACACAGAAGTAGCCGAAATTGGGGAACCAAAAAGCGAGGAAGGTAAGGCAGTCTCATGTTCTTTGAGAAATGCGAAAGCCTAACTAGTTTTTCTGAAATGTGTCGGAAGGCAATGACATAACTTTTTTTACCTTTTGTTTTAATTTCTTAGTGGCAGAAACTGATGTCCAATTTCCTTCATTTCTCAAGACAGCGGATGATCATTATAAACAATTTCTTGCCAAGACGAAATAGAATATGTCTCAGAAGAAAACGAAAAAGAAATGAGAAGCAACAAGTCAACGTGTCCAAATCTGTTCATGCAGATTCCTTGTACGAGATGCTGGAATGCGAGGCCCTAATAGAACCAGTGAGTGACTTTCTGTACTTGCTGAAAACTTGACCAATGTGAGTAGTGGTTTTAACCGTATAGGCGTAGACAATTGATACGTTTTATGCTTGCATATATCGAGTTAATCAATTACGTGCAGGCTATGGTCAGCCATAGCTATATATATATACAGTTGACTCTCTCAATCCGGACACTCTCCTAGGCGGACAGCTCCAGTTACAGACACCTCTCCAAAACCCCGTTTGAACTCTCAATAAAACTCTGTATTTATACGTTCCCGTAGCTGGACACTCCCGTAAGCGGACGCGGACACTTTTATGGTTATAATTTGGATTTTTCTTTTGTTTTTGCATTCCCGTAAGCGGACACCCCGAAAAATAAACCAATTACTAAAACCCTTACGAGCGTGTATATTATTATTATTACCGTTACGGAGGGTGGGCATTTTGACCACTTCAAATGTGTTGACATTTCATGTTTATTACATGCGAACATCCGGTTCAGTATGCGCTGAACCGGATGTTGCAGGTTTACACGCGCGTGTGTTGGCTGTCGAAATCGACATACAGCCAGCTTTGATTATTTGACCATTGGCATTGTAATGTCTTGTAGTAACTGCTCATGCATTACAAAGTATGTTTGTTTGACTTGCAAGAGGCCACCAGCCTGTAATAAATCAAAGGACTGCTCGATTCCGGCAGATGAAGACGCGCCTGGTTGGAAGGAATGTGTTTCTGTTGGCTGGTGTTTGCCTTGCTTCAACAAGACAGAGGCTGGTGAATGCAATGATAATGCAGTGAACCCTTCAAACGAATCAAATCAGAACGGAAAACGTGCAAGTGATGAAGGGCAAAGGCCAAAGAAACAAAGCAAGAACGAAGCGGCAGCCAAAACTTCAGACGACCAAAATCCAAATCGTAAGTGTCTGACCTTAGGCGAAAAGGTCGAGGCGATACAAGCATCAGGTCAAGGGCAAAGCCTAAGACAGCTGGCAAAGAGATTCGGATGCGGTAAATCGCAAATAGCTACGATTCTTTCGAAGAAAGAAGAGATTATCGAGGAATGGATATCAAATGGCAACTCCAGCAGCAAACGAAGGAACAATGAGAAGTTTCGAGATATAAATCTCCTACTTTGGGAATGGTTCAATAAGGCTAGGGAATCGAACATCCCAGTGGACGGGCCACTACTCAAAGAGGAAGCGCGCTTAATCGCAGAGTAACTAGGAGACACCTCCTTCACAGGTTCGGAAGGCTGCTTTTCAAAGTGGAAACAGCGACACAACATCGGACAATTGAACATCGCTGGCGAGGAAGGAGATGTCAAAGAAGAGACTGCAGAAAGTTGGAAGGAGCGAGTTAAAGAGTTGACAAAGGGGTATACACCGGCAAACATATGGAACGAGGATGAGACTGGGACATTTTGGAAAACGTTGCCCAGTAAGTCCCTTGCAGAAAAGGGAAAACGCTGCCGTGGTGGAAAGAATGCAAAGCAACGAATCACTGCTGCATTCTTTGTGAATGCCGCCGGTGAAAAAGAAAGCGCCATCTTAATCGGCAAAAGCAAGAAGCCGCGTTGCTTTGCTGGATTACCTGACATTTCACGTCCGTGTGGAGCCCAATATTTCAGTAATGAAAAGGCATGGATGAGGTCGGAAATAATGGTAAACATCATTTCCAAGCTTAATAGCAAAATGAAGCGGCAACATCGACACATACTGCTCTTTCTGGACAATGCGCCTTGCCACCCAGCCTCCCTGAAAAGCCAATTCTCTAACGTCAAGATCGAGTTCCTGCCAAAGAACACCACTTCTCGAACACAGCCTCTGGATGCAGGAATTATAAAAACGTGGAAGGTTTACTACAGGCGGAAACTACTGCGGTACGTTGCAGGTCAAATAGATGGCACGAAGACAGCGAGTGAAATAGTGAAATCGGTCAATTTGCTGATGGCTGTAAGGTGGATGGTAAAGGCGTGGGAAGAGGTTCCCGCAGAAGTGATCACTAACTGCTTTAAGCACGTTGGCATGACTGCAGACGAAGAAATGAGCATGGAAATGGATGACGATCCTTTCGCTGGTGAAGAATTACTCGAAATTGAGGAACTTTTATTGAGAATCTCCCCAGATTTAGACATCGCAGCCTTCGATGACGACGTTGCAGCCTACGAGCCTCCAGTCGACACAACATTGCCTAACTGGCGAGAAAACATGCGGAAAGAAATCGTTGAAGAAGCATCAGAAGAAGACAATGGGATGAACGATGAAGAGACAATAGAGGAGTTTGACCAGCCGCTGGCAGTTCCAGAAATTAATTATGTGCAAGGCGCCATGCAACTTGTTAAGAAGGTGACAGATTTCTCAGACTGGCACGGAAACGAGTAACTGTCTCAAGCTATTGCACACGTCAATGACATGTTGTTGGACATGCAACTGAAGTCATTGAAGCAGTCGTCTATTCGTAAATATTTTGTGTAATGTACATGTATATGACTTGATTGTAACAATTGATATCAATCACACTAAAGACGTTTAGTTATGTTAATGTTTTTTAGATAAAATCGTTTTGGGATATTTAAGCCTTGAATAACTAAATATAAAAACAAGCAACCATTTTAAGACATTCTAAGTTTCATTTTGTGTGAGTACCATTGAAAGTCACCAGTGTAAGCTCCTGTAGGCGGACAAAACTCATATATTCGACAAGCGTCCGTCTACGAGAACTATTCCCCTAGGCGGACAACTCTACTTACGGACACTTTTTCAGATTCCCAAGGGTGTCCGGATTGAGAGAGTCAACTGTGTATATATATATATATATATATATATATAGATTGCCACTACTAAAGCGCACTTAAAACTTTATTGACCAATTTTTGGCTGCATGTCACAGCCTTCCTCAGGTCAACAAGAAAATAACCTAATAATTATTCTAATATATAGTATATTATAATATGGTAATTAAAATACTAAGAATAAAGACATACTAATAGTTAAAACAGAAGTTAATTGACAGTTAAAAACAATCATTGTTGTACAAAGTCATGGCTCGAATTATTTCATCCAAAAGTTCTCACAAAACCTTAAATTGTTATATTCTTGGTCGATCAAAGTGAACTTCAGATTCTTATGGCAAGCGTTATGTATGTCTATAAAATGTGTTGCTATGCTGCAAGTTCTCTTATTATGTTTAATATGAGATTTATAGTTGTCAAGATGCGTCTTAAAATTGAAGGTTGGTCCAACACCCTGTAACCCGCAAGTTACACATTCAGCCAAGTAAACCACATTCGTAGACTTGCAACTCAATGATTTCCGGATGGTGAATGTCCGACCAGCTGAACGAATTGATGTACAGGCATTTAAAAACTCTTTACAGCAATCACATCGCTTTGCTGTGCACTTAAAGCAACCTTTCATTTTCCTCTGGGTATTCTTTTGTGGATTCGATGGTGCCAGAAGTTCTTTCAAATCGGCGCTCCGTTTTAATGATATCCAGAGTTGTGCTGTTGGTTTCGTTTTCGAGATGATATATTTGTTCTTTGGCGGGATCAGAAGAAAGGCTGCAAGAATTTAAGTTTTGAATACTTTTGACCCGAACTTTCAATTTACTATGGATGTAGGCAAGCGTAGCCTGCATTTCCTTGATCTGCATATTACCATCGTTAATAATCGATTAGAAACTTCCGTTTACAGCAAGCCAACCGATGCCCATTTGTATTTGCATGCCAAGTCACAGATAAAAGGAATAGCAAAGGGTGTGGCATTACGCATATGTCGAATATGTACAAGTGATGCTGATTTCAAGGAAAAGATGGCTCGTTATGCTGAATATCTTATCGATTGCAGACACGATCGAATACATGTTTGCAAAGTTTTTGATGTCGTGCACAGAATCTTGTAAAAGCAAGAAAAAAACAAACTGGACATCGATGTATTTTTGTAACTACATTTAACCCGCTTGCACCAGATATGTATTATATAAAGTAAAGATGAGTTGTTAATCTCTATTTCAGATAATTAAAGAAATGCACAGTTCAATTACAGAAGCGTTACAAGGATAGAACAGCGTCTATAATCTATTGAGTCGCAAGTCCCACTTACCATTATACTAATTTCAAACCCTTTTAGGAACGACGATGGTGTGAAGGTAAACGAATGTCAACTTGAGTACTATGGTACACACGTTGAGTACATACAATATTCTCGCTGTTTTGACGGTGTATTCAATTGCGATATAAAATTAAAGCTTACATGCTGGTAGTTGTATCACGGAGTTGTATCGAAACGCACTATCGCTATTTTTTCAGGAACAGCAACAATCAAACCTCCTGAAATTTTGTAATAACTTCAGGCGAGAGTGTAGTTCGAAAATATATAGACAGATCTAAGTTTGCAGGAACTAAAAGTTTCAATACACAGTAATTATAATAAATTGTGCTGACCTAGTCAACGACGCGTCCAACGTCTACGAAGTCGAAAGAAACGTCACAACGGTCACATTCTTCAAATCCAAATGAAAACGTATTATCTACAATTGACTTAGAAGCATTAAAAAGATTGTGCGAGAACCCCACATCAAGCCCAGTTCATCAGCACCATATTCCGGAAGAAAAGACAACAGAAAGTAATCCAATTTGTGACACCACGGAAGGAAATAAAGAAAATCAGAGCTGCAATGGAGAAAGAGAATGTTCCCCACACTTTTTATCGAACGACGAACTTATTTTTAAAACGTATTTCCAATTCCATACAGCGTTCATATGTTGAATCTCGTCGACTTCGGGTGATATCACAACAGCATGTTTTATACCTGTCACTTCAAAGTTCTTGAAGAGTCTTCATCAATGTTCATCGTTCTTCGATTTACAGCATTTGAGCAACATTTTTCAATAACACATTTAAAGTGCTACTGCAATGGAATTTTCGAATTTGTATCTGTTCTGCCGATTTGTTTCCCCCAATCAGAATTAAAATTGGTCTTGTGAAAGTGATTTTATAGCCTTCCAAAGTTGCGATTTTTGACATTTTTGGTGCGAACTTTTGCGCGGCCATTTTGTTAAAGTGTTACGTCACAAGTAGTACCAAATTTCATCATGGCGAGTTCATCAACTAGCGATAAACGACCTCATGGTGGAAAACGCTGTGTTGCAGGCGGTCCAAACCAAGTTAGTTGCGACAATAGTCAATACACTGATGGAATATCTATACATATATTCCCTAGCGAAACAAAAGATCCACAGAGGCGAAGAAAGTGGGTGAATTTTGTTCGAAAACATCGACCAAGCTTTAACGCTTCTGGCACGTCATTTCTTTGTTCGGCCCACTTCGACGACTCGTGTTATAACATGGATGTTAATTTAGCGAAAACAATTGGCATCAAAAGGATTTTAAAGAAGATGCTATTCCTACCGTTGATGTAGCTGGAAATGTTCTACCTGCTGTAGAAAACCTATCGGAAAGAAAACGGAGACAGGTAGCCTATTTATTCATTTACATGAGTCTCATTTAAATATTATGCGATGATACATGTTACCTATAATCTTTATGTAAATTAGTCTAATAAGGTTTAATATATTTTTATTTGAAGATAATTCGTCGTAGTAAGAGATGTAAGACCAGTGTAAAAGCAAAATCCCCTGCAAAGTTGAACTTTTCTCCTGCGAAAGTTAACGTCGATGATCCTACGACTTCAAGTGCATATACAAGCCAGTCTGGGCTCGTTGAGGATAGTGACACTGACAGTGAAACGATGGCGGATGTCAGTCTTACTCAGCCTAAATTTACCAGTTCTTGCACATCGTGTCAACGTTTGAAGAAGAAAATTAAAGCGCTTCAAAAGACGATCAGCTGGTATAAAAAGACGAAAGCTAATTTGTCAAGAAAGGTGAATGATCTACAAGCCGAAAGAAGGACTAAGAGCTCTGTTGTGGGTTCCCAATCCAGCGACTCTCGTGTAATGGCTACTGAAGTTGGTATGAATGCGAGCAGCGATGGGGACGAAGACGATACTGACGATGAAACTATAATGGATTATTCCTCTGTTGAAGAATCAAAAACTGTTGAGAAACCGAAGGTTCAAGTGAAACAGAAAGGGTCAATGGCAATAGTGGTGCAGACGTGTAATAAATGTTCTGTAGAGAAATTCAGCTGGAAAAGCCAACCTTTGGTTTTAGGACAACACGCAGCAGGCAACATCGTGACAAGCTTTGGTATTCTGATGTCTGGTATCAATATCAGTCAAGTTATGTTGATGTTTAGACACATGAACCTTGTGTCGATTTCAACACGAACATACTTTGCTCACCAAAGTAAGTTCTTGTTTCCAGCTGTCTTGAAGCATTGGGAGGTTTGCCAGTCTCATTTGATCGAGAGCCTGAGTGGAAGTGAATCGCAGACATGGTCAGGAGATGGGCGATTTGATTCCATGGGTCATAGCGCCAAGTATGGTGTCTACACGATGTTCAACAATACAACTTCAAAGCTGGTCCATTTTGAATTACTTCAGGTATTATGCTATGTGTATTTAAAATATAGCAGCATAATATTACTATTACTTGACCACAATTCATAAGTACAGTACTGTGTATTGATTAGAACTTGAAACATTTACCTTGATAATACAACAATGCAACTTGTTCTAATCAATACACAGTACTGTAGTATGTATGAAAACCCAAATCCCAGTCTTTATTATCAATATGAGCGGCAAATGAATGTGGGAGCAGCAATGTAATGGAGCTGGAGGGTGCAAAAAGATATTTTGAATTTCTAAAGAAATCTGGTCTTAAGATGGACATTTTTATTAGTGATAGACAAAGGGGTAGCAAAGTGGATCAGGACCACAGAGAAGGATACACAGCATTTCAATGACATCTGGCATGTCAACAAAAGTATCAATAAACAACTTAGGAAGGCAAGCAAAGAGAAAGGGTGTGAAATAATCCAAGAATGGCTGAAAGCTGTTCACAACCATTTGTACTGGAGTGCACAGTCTACCATCCCTGGCTTTGAAAATCTAATTGTGGCTAAGTGGAAGTCGACTGTTCGTCACATGACAAACAAGCATGAGGATCATCCTGATGAGCTATTTACATCCTGTGCCCATGATGAGCTTGAACCACACAATTGGATTATTATGGGTACCATTAATTTACTTGCATTAATACGCTTCATAATAAGTGGCTGTGATTCACCACCAAATAGATAATCAGGATGTTATTCCTTGATTATTATTTAAGAAATAGAAAACATTTTCTGTGTTTACATACGGTTATATAAACACGAGTGGAAGTTTGGGAGAACGAGAAATCATAGTGGGAACACGAGCCCGTAGGGCGAGTGTTTCCACATGATTTTGAGTTCTCCCAAACTTCCACTCGTGTTTATATAACGTATGGGAACACGGATAAAAATGTTTTCTATTTCTTTTATAAAATAAGCCGTAGAAAGCAAACAAAATGTACAAATATCTTTTTTATCAACACGTAAATTCTCCTTACTGCGTATGATGGCGTAGGATGGCTAATTGTGGCGTATAATGGCTAATTGATGACGTATTACGATGACGTAATCCATCCATGTTATATAACCCGATATAAACACGGTAACAGACCAATCACAGCGTGCGTAAGACACGACTTATTTTATAAAACAAGTTATTACAGAAATGTCTTTTCAAAGATGTTTCTGCAATAATTAGGCAGAAGTTCATGTTAGCTAACAAACCAACATAATTATATTTGTTACTTGTCAAAGGTAGACGACATTCCGAGGCAAAAAAGGTTTTTCTGTATTTATATAATACTCAATTTGTACTTTTCTACTTGTGTAGGAACTGCTGCTTATGACAGAATTTGTACAATTTTGTTGAAGAAAAATGTGTTAAAGGATGTCTCAAAGCTATCTCCCAATGCCCAATCCAGCTGCCTTGAAGGATTCCATTCCACCCTTAACCATTGGCATCCAAAAATGACACACTTTTCTTGGATGGGAACATACTGCAGGTACTGTAGTACATGTGTTTATGTTCAATTAAACTTTCTTCCATATTTTACAGGAAATAGACAGGTTAGTGAAACAGAAAGTGTATGTAATATAAAACGGTTTCAATATTAACCCACCCACTTTTTTGGTTTTGTAGACATATAATTGCTATTCTTCATTTCAATGAAAATCTTCACCGTAAATCAAAGAAAACAACTGATGGTCAGACTTACTATAGTGTGACTTATCCAAAATTCAAGCTAGGAGATGAGGTTGTTCGTGAAGTACCTGTTCCCCCAACTTATGGTAATCTGTTTGGTTTTCATTTATAAAATAATGTAAGATTTATGGAATAGTCTGAATGTTGTGGCAAAATATGGGATGTGCAACATTGCAAATTCTAATCTCATGTTTAACATTTTAATTGTTTAGGCTATGTCAAAGATGTTAAGGAAGTTTTATTTACAGGCTCCCAGAAGGTTTTTATTGAAATTTCTGAGAAATACCAAAAGAAAGTCCCGGTACCTTTGTGCCAACAATTTCCTGAAAAATTGAGTAGAGAAGCAGCAGTAAAACGCTATCATGAGAAGAAAAAGTTAGCTGAGCCAACACTATTCCCAAGCTGTAAGTTAACTATAATGTACAAGACAGATGCAAACTTTGACAATGCCTAATGTACTCTGTTGGTACCATGATGTGGCAGACTAAAATTAAATATTATTTTGTAGTGCAAGAACAGACCCAGCAGCACAAAGACTTGATGTCACTGCAGGAAACTAACCCACCATCACAGCAAACCCAGCCACGTAAATGCAAAAAGTGTAACCATACTATGAAAGGGCACCCCCGTGGCCGATGCCCTGACACCTCCCAATAAATCACAGTACTTTTCTTAGTTTTGCAGGACATTAACTGCACCACACTTTCAACTTTTACATCTTTATTGGTTGATGTAAGATGCAACATTTTATTTTAGTAAGAGATAAATCCTGAGAACAAGGTACCAGTATGTACATACAGCTCTGAGGACGTGTAGCGTCCAAGGGCTGTATATCACATAAATTCCAACGTTTGAGGGATTTATCTGACTTACTGTATCTTATGATTGAGGAGGTTTTCCAACAAAATTTTGTTGATTTTTCCACTTTGGACAAATATTTCCTAGTTTTTTCTTCACTTTTATCTAATTAGTATTCATAGGGCTTTATGCTGTATAAAGCCTGTGGTACATCAAAGAAAACTGACTCAATCATGAAATAAACTACTATACATATGTCATATTGTACATACATAATGTGTTAATATACACACTGCTGTAGTGAATGTGGGCGAGCTTGGAGTAGAGACGATACATGGGCGATCGTCAAGCTCGTATCCTCAGAAAAATTATTCTGAGTTCCGGACAGGAATCGAACCTGTAACCTGATTGCCGGTGAGACGTTCTAACCATTGAGCCACTGAGACTCGGATGGAGAGCGAAGGTTACATTGATGTAATTGTGCGATTGATATACGTACTGCGTATGCGGCAGTCACTATATTATATCGGTAGTGTTTGGATGTGTTAATACACACTGCTGTAGTGAATGTGGGAGAGCTTGGAGTAGACAGACGATACATGGGCGATTGTCAAGCTATCCTCAGAAAAACTATTCTGAGTCCCGGACAGGAATCGAACCTGTAACCTTCTGATTGCCGGTGAGACGCTCTAACCATTGAGCCACCGAGACTCAGATGGAGAGCGAAGGTTACATTGATGTAATGGTATGATTGATATACGTACTGCCTATGCGGCAGTCACTATATATAGGTAGTGTTTGGACGTGTTATTTATATCGGTAGTGTTTGGATGTGCACATACATTCATTTTTTAATAAACATATTGACATCATATTGTATAAGTTGAGTGTTGGAAGTAGGGGGTAAAGCCCAGTGAAATGCTGAGCTGTACAAATTTGCTGATTGGCCATGGGTCCAATCAGGAAATTTGTACAGCTCTGCATTTCACCACCTGGGGTTGGGCTTTACCCCCAACTTTCAACAATAGGCCAAATAAATCACTCAAACAAGGATGAGAGTGCATAATAGTTGGCAATCTTGAATAATAGTCTTTCCAACTTCAAGATGAACAAAATAAAGATATATAGTCAAATTACATTACAGGTTCTCTCCCACTTTGAAGCATTTAGAGTTGCATGTTATGAATTTGTCAACAAGAGTCTTTATTGTCGTTGTTCAGCTGGCATGTAACCCTGTGTTTCTGCTGTTGGAAACTTCTTCCGGATTACATGATAAATACAAGCTGGTAGTGGTCTTGTGTTTTCCCAGCCAAGTAAGCCACATAGCCATCTAATAATCCATCTGTAGGCTACAGCTCTTAAATATCTATAAAAAATACCATAGATTTTGCCTGTGGGCTAAATAACATATTTCCAGAGACTAAAGGAAAAGATATAAAACGTGGGAAATAGTACAAAACAAATCTGGCAAGTATGATCTATTTATCCTGTTGAATAAAAATGCACTTCAGTAAGGGACTACTATTAAAAATAATTCAAGGAATAATAATTACTTACTCGTTCCTAGTTTGTGACCCACGGCGACGATAAGAACGACCGTTTTTATCTTTTAAAAGTGGGCCGACATTCTCTAAAACTGTTGCATGGGTCATTGGGCCAAAGTCTTCATGCTGGGTTATGCAATTAACATGCTCAATACTTCCATCAAATGTCATGATCCTCAAGGCCGGTGTCATTTCTTTGCAGCAACGAAACTCCAGCACCCCAACAAGTAATTCTTTATCACAACATTGACAACTACACCTACATAACATTTTAATAATACCATGTTTATATGCAGTTCAAAAACTTTAAAACGGTGGAGAAATTCTGCTATTACTTATAAGTATAACCGATTCCATATGTTAACTAAAATTTCGTGCAAAACTTCCCTACAAAATTATGTTCACCACGCTTACAATTAGATTTCCTTCATGATTTATATTAATTTAAGATTATATATAACATATGTTGTTTTGTACACCAGTTAAAGCGTTCAAAAGGAAACGAACAAGCGAAATATCTATATAGAGTTAAATGACCTGTTTATACTTTATACAAACAAGGACGACCTACTTACCACTGGTTTACAGGTATTCTACCGTCGCTTCGTTGCTCTAAAGTAAATGGCAGTATGCCGTCTGCATCAGGGTTGGTTTCCACAACTTGGCCTGGTTGAGCAAGAGGTTCATTATCATAAGCAAAGCTGTTTGATGTCGCCACATATCCAGCTTGATCGGAGTCAGAGTTTCCTTCGCTACTGCTCTTGGTTGTCGAACTCTCTTGCGTATCCGTACTCGATGAAATCGACTCGTTATCCGACATGACTTCTCCACGTAAACAGTGAAATAAGCTACTGATGTATTTTACAAAAACTGTTGATTTTAAAAACGAAAAAATGGCAAGAAGATTGACCACAACAGCCCAAAACAATATATCGCCTTGTAATAGCTTCGCGACTTCCGTTCTACTTGTGACATCACAGTCGATAAACAAGGCAAATAAAACGTTCGCATCAAGTAGCAATCTTTGGACGGCAAATTCGACAACTTCTAGGCCACGTATGTTGGTCAAATATACATCAAATTACTCGTAAAAGATTGAATATGTTTTAAAGCAAATATAAAAATATTCGAAAATTCCATAGCAGTAGCACTTTAAGCATAAGTTTGATCGATTCAATAAAACATGTAAACATAGATTTGATAGAGTACACATCAGCGTACGGTTATCAGGATTGCTGGTCATCTTTCAGTATAGGTCTACCACGATCAGCGAGTTGTAAGCATACAGTGAGTGTATATTCATGATCAACACACTTTCAAAATCTACCAACAGAGTCAAAGAACGAAAAGCAAATATGTCGAATTTGGCTCAAATGACCCGCAACATATGCCTCACGGTTCGCAAAAGCTTGGGAATTATTATTGTGCAATTTTGCAGATTTGTTCGTTAAGTGAGCAAAATGTTAAGAAACATAAGGTTCCTTAAATGGAAGGTGGAAACTGTAATTTAAATATAGTACTTGTAGTGTAAATCATCAAGTTTGAAAGGATTTGTGTAAAATAATTTTATCTCCAGATTACATTATGTCCAAATGTAAAAATTGGAAAAAAAACAGTACCAGATCATAAAAACAAAATCCACTCCAGAGGAATTTGTGAGTCAGCTTGCAGTGCTCGGAAGAAGCTCTGTGATTGGTTGCATGCATCTGCGGAAATTTTAATAATTAATAGTCCCAACCAGCTCGTCCCCACGGTGGTTCACAGTTAGTTGAAGACTGCGATTAAGGTTAGATTATGTATTATAAGGATTTAGTTTGGACATGTGATTCCGTCAAGATCATCAATTTCATGCGAGGATCCGAAATGGCGGGACAAATGGCGGGAATCCATTTTAGCTTGGAGAAAAGAAGAACAGAGAAGGAGTAGAATAGTTATCAGCTAAGATAATTCGTGCTGCACGCTTTTGAAGGCGAAGAATTTGGAGCAAGAGTATTTTGGAACAATTGCCTTAGGTAACAGAGCAATAAATAATATTGGCATGAATGCAGGAGTTATAAAAACGAAGAGCACAGTCTTGAGTTAAGAAAGGTTTAATCCTACGCAGTAATGCTAGCCTACTATTGAGAGTCGCACATAATTTATCAATGTGATTGGTCCATCTAAGGTCACGCCGAGTATTTTAGCATGCGGGACTTGCTCATTAGACACTAGTTTCATAGTATTCATGTCATGCATAGCAAGAACATACTGAAATAGATCTTGCAAACTGAATAAGGAAAATGAACATTAACTCTTTCCCGACAGGCTGAAAACATCAAAAATTGAACCACCACGTTGTTCTATTGATATCTCTTGAAATAACCATAACTGTTGCGAAAGCTATACATTTTCTGGAAGCCCAATAAACCGGCTTTTACTTGTGCTTTTAAATTTCCCGAACAAAACACATTATGTTAATATAAATTAGCATTAGGTTGAAAAATTTACATTTTACATTTTTCTAGAAAAGGCCATCTTGCACGCCCGCGTAGCATCTTGAAAACTCAAAATGCCACCAATCGCAGAGTTGTTTATGAAATCAAACTTGGCGTGTGCGTGGATTTCATGTTCCTGGCGCTTGTCGAATTTCAATTTTTAATCTTGCGTTACCGTGTGCCGTGTTATTCGATTGACGACTTTGCGGGTCTTCAACGACCGTTTTAACTGCGCCGGTCGGGAAAGAGTTAATAGTATATAAGCTATCAATAAACTTGGATCTACGAATGTCATGCATAGCAAGAACATACTGAAATAGATCTTGCAAACTGAATAAGGAAAATCACCGATTCTTGCATTAAAATCGCCACAAAAGAATCTTACCCATTCTAGAAAATTTGTAAATGCAATGCTGGAGAGTGATCAACATCTATTCGTATTTCACGAGACGAATTTTGGGGTGGTATATATGAAGATATCATGTGGGAGATTGAAATTTTTAAAATCTAATTCACCTCCAAATTCTTCATTACTATCCTTATCCAAAAATGTAATTCCTTCTCTGAGAGACGATTTAATAAGTATGGTTGTTATATAGTTAGTGTCAAAGTTCAATTTTTCTGTTTTCCGATTGGACAAAAGCGTATCACGTGCCGGTCCGCAAAACGTCGTGTTTACTGCATTGCCCTGGCAACGAGGCAACCGGTCCATAACAGAACATTTATTGACCGGTCCACAATAGAATGGTGCAGTGCGCATGCGCGTCAACCGTGAAGTTCCAAAGTTCATTTTATAGTTTTGCTGTTTTGAAATTTTAAAAAATGTCTGCTCGGTGAATTATTCATACTTTGACACTAATATACTAAATAACAAAACACTTATTTACTGAGACCTCGGGAAAGCAGTGTGTTTTGTGGCCCCTCGACCGCCGTTGTTGCCCTCGGCTTCGAGACGGCGGTCTCGGGTCCGCAAAACACACTGTTTCCCTCGGTCTCAGTAAATAAGTGATAATTATTTTATCTGAATTTCTGCGTGAATTTTTAGACAAAACGTTTCTGTATTTAGAAAATGAATAATAGCCATCAATGTTAACATTGTTACCACTAGCGAAATTAAATCAAAATTTCTAATTGATGAAAGGAAATCAGTATCATTACGTTTTCCAGTAAGACCTTCAATATTCCAACAGCCTAATGGAAGAAAATTATTGGTCATTATGTCAGGACTTATCTTCATCCCAAATTTGGACTAAGATAGGTCTTCTGAGTTACAGTAGTAGTAGTAGTAAAAGTAAAGGAAACTAATAAAATCTAAGTCTGACTCAGCATTACCCGCTGGTGCCGCTGCGGGTTAAAGCTGATATGTCTTTTTTCCAGCTGATCCTGCATTATTGCACCTGCTACACTTGTTTGGGGTAGTGATTTCTGCATACTAGGTTGGTGTGTTCTCCAGGCTTGGTTGGGTGGTGAGTTTTGTGATTTCGATGGTGCGATGGATTCTGTATACTTCCTTGCTCTTGCATTGAAATAGCTCCCCCAGACTTAGTGGTATTTCCTTGGAAGTGGTGACTATTCCGGTAATTATACACTTTTGTAGGAGAGATACCAAGTGCCAATTTCAAATAATTTTTTATATTCTTGGCTAAAGCAGGGATGCCAGATTTTCGGTTTAGATGCTTGACATCAAAGAACAAACTGCTATCACGTAAATTACCATTACATGACTGACAATACATTGGGCAAATCTTTTACCTGATCATGAATATCCATATTTACTTCATAGCCGGTACTGTCTAACCGGTCTTGTCTGGGTGTGATACCTGATAAAAATATTTTCTTCTCAGGAAATACTCTAGTTGCTGTATTTACTAAATCCACTAGCTTCTTAATGATTTCCTGTGCTGCTTGCTGAGTGTTTATTATTAAACCCTTGTTGATTGTAAATCTTGGGGAGTTTAGAATATCGATAGCTTTTTCAGTTGTATTACATGCAATCATTTTGCTATTGCTATTTGAACGTAATGTGTTGACATTTAGGAATCTCCTATTGGAGTCACATAGCATGACAAAATCATATTCAGATTGTGTAATTGGATCACTAACTTTGTAAAACTCAAGCACACGTTATATTTACAATAGATCAGGCAGTTGTCAACAAGGATTTGTACATTATCAGTCATATCGCTCCGCTTCAGTATAGCTTTGCATTTTTATCTCCTGTACGCTAGTATTTACTGCATCAGTTTGTTAGAAAAGTTTCTTATTGCTAAGTTACTCTCTTTATGCAGTGACAGTGCAATAAAAGTTTTATAATAAATTACCGTTGATATAAAATCCTATGTCCTAGCTTGATTTAATCAGATCAATTTCGAGTAGAATCTAGACACTTAGACTGGTCGCAGCGGTTTTTCCAGTCTGCCGCATGATAGTAGAAAAAAATGAGAAAGTCCGTAGAAGCAAATGAAAATACTTAGTCCAAAGTCCAGTCCAGGGTATGCCCTTTAATCATGATGTTGTGATATACAACCAAATGTTAGCTAATAAAATGTTCGATTGAAATGTCGTGCCCAAACGTTATTTGCTGAGCTTTAATATTTATATTCAAATGGAATAAGGTGTTAACTGAAACATCCAACGCTCTCTTAGACATTCTACTTGAGTACACGCGCGCTAAAACTAACACTATAACCAGGATAAAATCATCAGAACAACACATACAGGCAAACACCAACATTAACACACTCGCTACAAACATAATAGTCACTAATCACATGCCACAATAAACTCACAAAATCAAACTCCATCTCATACCATTGTAACCACACAATCTGAATCTACATGCCTATTGAAATATCCACTCCACCAACCCGAAAACACTCCAGCAACACTAATAGAATGAAATAAAAGAATGAAGAGAAAATACGCTTAAAAATATGCTAAACGTCGAACATCTGAGAAGTGGGAGCTAAAAACGTAAAACGAGTATGGAGAAAAATAAAGCTGATGATCTCAAGACAAAGCAGAAAGAATCAGCTACAAAACCTTTGGACCATTTCTAAGTAAAAAAGAGAAGGCACATAAACATTAACATCAATGGAAGAATTGAAATGGTCAAGCTAAAGTAGCTGAAGAATTGGCAAATTATTTCACCACTGTGGCTGATAATATCGGAGGAAGTAACAGCCAAAGAGTTGGTGTGATTTTAAGATCACGCAAGCTCATTCCAATATCTGCTAAACTACAGATATACAAGTCAGCGATCTTACCGCATCTCATATATTGCCACCTGGTGTGGCACTTCTGTCGAGCATCAAACAAGAGAAAACTAGAACGTATTCAAGAACAAGCCCTTAAAAGCAGTGTATAATACAACTAATTCGCTTACATATCAGGAACTGCTCAACAGAGCTAACATATCAACCTTGAATAACAGGTGATTACCTGTTCGCCGTTATGATGTATAAAGTAAAGAATAATTTAAACCCTGAATACATATCTGAACTTTTTAGTAAACCCAACAATATCGCTATGACCTACGAAATGCTGATTTCAATATACCTAGATACAATACAGTGAAGTATGGTAAACACTCACTCTGATACTGTGAGTCTATGATCCTTATTTCTGGTCGAAACTTAATAAACAAGATTAGAGAAAACCCCAGTTTACAGTCATTTAGGAGAAACATTAGAAAAACTGACCTTGAAAGTCTACTATAGAACAATTGCAGAGACTGCATAATATGCTCAACCTAACACTGATTTTATTTGTATATATATATATTTAGATTATATTTAGGTTAGTTATTATATAATACTGATACGCAGTTTATCAAATATTATTATCAAGCAAACGTAAACTACGCCAACATCTTGCAGTTGTGCGTTTGTAATGAAGTTATTTTAACAATTTTGACGAAGAAGTCGGGGAGGGGGTGGCTTTTGATTTGATTTAGTAATTTTTGGGTTTTGGTAATTTTTTGCTTCCTGATTTGGTAACTGGCTCTGTAAAATGCTGGTCACACTGCAGCTGTATTTGATAAGGACTACATTGTTCATTGCTCACTATGAATGCTCCATTGATTAAATGGCCAAGGTGCACATCTACAGGGGTCTGCTTAAAAGACCAACGGCAATGCCGGCTTGAAGACAGTCGCTTCAGTTTTCAGTCAGCGAGGTCAGACCAATTTTTTTACTTCCAATTTTTCAAAGCTACCACAGCATCAGCAAGTATGTCGGACGTTGATGATCATTGCGAGGTATTTATTTCATGTTAAAAACGAATCTAAACCTGATATTGAACCAGGAGCCCACGTAAAGAATATCAATGCTTTATTCATAACTTCTTCTCATTTGCCGAATTTTGACATTCAACAGGCAATAACTAACAGACATATTGTCCCTATTTTACAGGAAGAACGAAGTCTCACTTTTTTTGCTGTTAATGGCAAAACCTTTTATGGGAAAAAGGGACTACTGTTTGGCGATTTTACCTTGAAAATCATCGGGGATACGAAGGTATCCAAAGATGGTGGAGCCGGGCATTGGGTATGTTCCTGTGGCACTACACAACGCGGAACCGTTATAACAAGGTACGTAACTATTTTTCTTTAAATGTCGTCTTGTGAATACCAATTTATCCTCTGTTTTACGCAAGTCAGGCAAAACTATCAAGTGAAACAACACTCTCCATTGTCCAACAAACACCTGACCTGGATAACTGCATCATCAGTTTATATCTCATCAGTGGGGAAAATGGTTTCCTGCAGAAGAAACTGTAAAATGTAGCGCACAATGTGTTTTTGGCCAAGAGGATTTACCGAATAACGTGAGAAATAAAAACAATGTAATTTTGTATCTAGTTGGCTATTTTAAAAGTTGATCGTGATTTACACAACAGCCTTTCAGTTATTAATTGTTTCCATCTGAATAATTTTGGGTGAATTAATCCAAAGTCTTTGCGAGACGAGCTGCAGTCGGAGTCGAAGTTAGGTAACCAGTGGGTCAAGACTATTTGACTCTACAGGTCAGGTCTTCAGTAAGTTTCTCCCAAGTATCGTTGTTTAAAATTTCCATAATAGCTTTTTGTTCTTACAGTAGTTTCTAAGTGACATCATATTACACGCGGTTGACGGTCTTATTTTTTTCTAAATTCGCGATTAGCCAATAATTATGGCTAATTATGCCCACTTTTGCGTGTACTATTGAATCTACACGTTATAAATGTGAACGGTAACAACAAACCTTTGCGTAGTATTGAAGGGAAAGTTATTTCCGCGCAAAGACTGCACGCTGCCAGTTAAGGACAAGTCAAACATGATTTTGTAGTATGCCATTTTCATTTAATAACACTACAGATTCCTTAAGCATCGGTTTGAGCAATAATGCATGTATGCCTCTATTATCTTCAGAAATATAATTGATTATTGACACATAATTTTTATCCTTTTCGCAGGAAGATTGTTTTAAATATCAATTGTTTTGATACTAAGCAACGATTTATTGACTCTCTGAGAGCATCATATGGACGAGGAACGTTCTTGCTTGGCCCCCGAGTGACAGCAACGACGGTTCAGTTGTATGCAACGTTCCTGAAGGTGGACTATGAGGAGCGTGAAATACCACGACAGTTTTTGGAACCGATATACATGGGGTACCAAGGGAACCATTACTGGGTTATTTCGCATGAAGTATTTAGTCGAAATATTTTATTTATGGTCTCTCTTAAACCAATGTAAACCAACATAAATCTCAGGACTTTTTATTACGTTTTTTTACGACTGTTGAATATTGGCATATTTTTTAAATGCACGTTAGTTCAATTCACATATTTTAGCCCAGCAAGCACATCAACGTTGTCAGAACGTTGCGTGTACGTCCGGAAAACGTTATATCGAACGTTCGCACAACGTTTTTTGGTCGACTCCGCTATACGTCGTCAAAACATTCGCTGATAACGTTCACACAACATTTACACAACTTTTCACAATGAAGGAAAACCTATGAATTGAAAACCTTTCATCATGAAAGTATCTTCGTTATAGAAGCGCAATTTCTTAGCGATTCTTTCTTAAGACTTAACGATTCTTAGCGATTTAATGTGAATCACTTAATAACATACATGTACTGTACAGGTATTCTGCACCAGTAATAAATTTACACATTGAAATTTAAGTAGGTAACCAACAAACACCTTCACTTGGCTTTCCATGTTGTTTTAGGAAAGAGCTTTTCTTTTTTGGTTCAGTGTTGAACACTTGTGGACCTTTCATTGCTGGAGCCATAACTGGGGAATAATGGAAAAGGGCACCTTCTTTTCTGTACGGGTATATGTTGTACATTCAACCCAACGAGTTTTCAGGGTTGTGAGAAAGTCCTCAAGTGAAACAGGATCTACATTCAAAGAAGCTGCAGGATTCTTTGGCACACAATCAATCTGTTATAAAATTAATAGCATTACAGTATAATATGTTATGCAGTGGGTTAGATAAACTACGTATAATTTCAGATACCGGTAAGGGAATACTCAGTTTTGTCTCAGCATGGGACAATGTTGGTTAAGCAAATAGTAAAAATGATCTACAGTAGCAATAAGGTGGATTTTCATCATAGGCATAAAAAGTTGTACATGCAAATCTATTTTGTAATCTCATTGGCTTTTACAGTGGGAAAACCAGTAAGAGATCCAGGAATATGCCTAGTAGAAAATTTATCTATCTTCAGTCAGACTAATCTGACCTTTACAGTACTAGGTTAAATTTCACTTTTAATTGTGGTGCACAAAACCCAGAGGAGTGCAGGTGCCTTCAATTTTCCTTCTGCAGTTACATAAAACTAAAGATTAAGGTGATCCCTATAAAACAGCCATAAAGAGTGTGTCTGTGGTGAACATACTGTATTCTCACTTCAGTCAATTGGGTTATGGCCTCCACTTAAAGAAAAGCAGAACTTTTGTTGAAAATAAAGGAACAAAATACTGCATGGCACATGTACAGTACCTCACTGATGTCACAGCAGTTTTTTTCATTCCCATCTCCAAAATAAACTTCACCAACCACACCACATATTCCACAAATCACATCATCCAAATCACGTTCAGTAATAGCTTCAAAGCAGTAGAAGCCATTGTAGAGGTGATTTGCAATGTTTTCCAACTCATTCTCAGTGGGTGACAACTCTTAGAAAATACAAAAAAAATTCTTAGATTAGTACTGTAAAGGAATAAATGAGGAATTGTTTTTTACAGATGTGCTATTTTTCCCTAAAATAACAAGGTTCAATAATTATTATTTAATAAAATATCACACTTGTGGTATTATGAATAGTTGGCTGGACAATGCATGAAATTTTTCATTAATTCTACTCAAACAGCATTGTGGATACACTAGTACACAATTTTATCCAATTTTTAGCCATTATAATTATGTAGCCTTGAGGGTTGCTACAGTGTACGGCATGTACAGTAAGACTTCAAGTGTAAGGAGACTTTTATTTGTTATGAATTGACTTCTATTTGCACCAGGAAACAATAACAGCTAAAACAACCTGATATACAGTACATGTCTAAGTTATTTGGGCCCGCAGTAATTGGCTATGCTGTTGCGGTAACCCTGCCATTCGTTGTATTTATATTTAATATTTATTAAATTTTGATTTTCCACTTTGTAAATTAATTTTGCACATTGCTGTAAAAAAATGCGCATAGTCTGTACAAGCATGTTGAAAGCATGGTGAAAGAACATTTTTAAATGTACATAACAAATTTATATTACTGATTTACTAACTAAATATAAATCTACAGTACTCATACTGTACTTTAAGATCATCTGACCGAAATCTTCTACTTGAGCCACAATCCAAAATGGTGACTCATGGAGACAGAACATTCTCAGTTGCCGCACCAAAACTGTGGAATTTAGTTTAAAAAACTCTACCAGTTTAAGTAGTTTTAAGTCAGCACTTAAGACTTTTCTTTTCTTAAGACTTTTCCTATTAGTTTTTTTGTTCATAGTTCTAATATACACATGTATGTATAGTAGGCTTTATCTTATAGTTTATAAGTAACATTAACAATACATGTATATTGTTGTAAGAGCATTGAGACTATTGTATAATGCTCCTACAGTAACACTGTACGTCATTATTATTATTATAACAAATAATATTTACTGTACCTCAATTCTTTCTACCATTGCATTTAATTTGCTCTGAATAGCAATGGAAATAGGCACTCCTCTGCGAAAGATTCCAACAGAATTTCAAGTGAAACCAGGACCTTATCACAGATATTAAACAAACCTAAATTTTAAAGTGAAAGAAAGGTTAGTATTTAGCAACGATTATACCAATTCAACAAATTCTTTCCGTTTCATATAGAATGGTAATGATTTACGGTATGGCAAATGCTACAAAGGTCAGTCACAATCAATACCGTACGTACTGTACATGTGCACCAAAATTTGTATAATTACTGTACAGTATACTAAGGATTCCGGGCTGGTTGGTCAACACAAAAATGTTCTCCTTACCTAGGTCATAGGGAAACACCTGGTGCATTGCCAAACAGTTACCACATATCTTCACATAAACCTTCACAGTTTTAAATGGATGCATGTTGGTGATTAGCACGGACCTCCCTCGTGTTCCTGGATGGGGCTTTGATGGGCCAAGTTTACCACTGCAAAGTTTACAGTTTTCATCTTGTGGTTGAAAAACCTCTTGCCATCCTGATGGAGATGCATCAATTTTACTAGCTTGCTGTATTATAGCTTTAGGAATAAAATATGGTAGGGTGCACTTAAGTTTTAGTTCCATAGTTGCCTTGTGTGATTCAGTGCTATTGGCATTATCTTCGCAGACTTTGCTAGAACCTGACGCTGCCACTGCCAAAGAAGAACAGGATTCTCCACTCTCTTCTATTTGCTTGAAAATGCCCAGTGACAATAGGATATGTACATGAGTGCAAATGCTTCGTGATTTTTGTTGTTTTGCTCTCACCATTGTGCTCTTGCAGTCTTTGGAGCAGCATCTCATCTCTTTGTCTGTCACCTTGACATGGGAGTAACCAGCAGTGCTGTTAGTCGTGGCTTTCCCAAACACACAATACATTGTGGGCGAAACATGAACAGCAATTGGTAAACCATTTTCCATACATGCAGCAGCAACCTCACTTAAATTCACTCTTGTGCTATCATCACATGGATACAAACTAGCATTAGTGAGCTCATTAAAAATGTGCAGTGGACTGGTGCAATCTTTCAGGCTTTTCAGATGTTGGCAATTAAAGTTGTCTACTTTCTGGCTGTTGACAAGTATCGCTCTATTTTGTTTGCAGATGTGATGGTGGCATATTGACGAATTCCCATCTTTAACGACTATGCAACGGTCATCATGTGTGCTGGTATTAGCAGAATATATTGACACTTCTCCTGACTGTGCAACATGTGTGCACTTTGACACTAATGGACGAGATTTTTTTTTAGCAATATATGAACCGCCAAGCTCATAACAACATTCAGGGCACTGTGGAGGCTTGTAGCGGCTATGGTATTGTGCACCACACTGTGGACAAGATCCTTTGACACGTTGGGACCAAGACATTGCAGATTCCTATTAATTATAAAAGTTAAGTTGTCACAAAGACTATAATGCATAAATTGGGTATGTGTAAACACAGTCAAAATATCAAAGTGATTAGCGTAAATTGGGAATGCATAAATTGGAAGCACTTTATATAATGCATGGTTCAATTCTTGCTGTTAGCATCCCCATGATGGGCAAACATTGGTCCTGACTTCCTAGGGTGGGGAATTTTGTTGACTGTCTGGTCCTGGGGAATATAAAACCTGATCGCAAAGGATATTGGGGAGAAAAATGGTGTCAAACAGCAACCAGTGTCTGCAATTTTTCTCTGGAAAATCATTTGAATTTGTTCCAGACTGGAAAGTTTGCAAATTGTGTGCGCAATTATAGTGCTCTGAGAATTTCGTTTGTGCAGCAAAAGTTCATTTGGTGTGGGCAGAATTTATGGTTACCTTCCATTATTGACTTCCAAAGTGTATCACAGTACTGGTGACTGAAAGTAACCATGTCATTTTTCCTATTTTCACTGCCGAGGCGGGGTAAATTTAGGCCAAGGGAAACGAAAAATAGTTCGTGCAGAAAAAATGAAGTGATTGTTCCCTGTATCCTGTATTTTGAGAAGTCATAACAACAGAGGTTGAGTTATCGCGATAAATTTAACAACAGAGGTCGGTCGAGTTATCGGGGTAAATTTAGGCCAAGGGAAACGAAAAATAGTTCGAGTTAGCGGGGAATTGGAATGTGCGCGTGTTTAGAACACTGGACATTTAAATGCGTATATATTGGATGTACTGCGGACATTTAAATGCGTATATATTGGATGCACTGCGTAATGTAAATGTAATCGAAAGGAAACACAGTGAATGGTGTAAATGTAAATATAATCGCTGCGTCTCTGCCTCAGGAATGAACGCGGTGAAGACTTGTTCGATATAATGTAGGAAAGGAAACGCGGTGAATGGTTCGCAGGAAACGCGGTGAACTCTTGTTCTTGTTCGATATGTAGGAAACGTTTTCGTTTGCAGTCAAAATACCTCAGGAATGTGCGCGTGTTTAGAACACTGGACATTTAAATGCGTATATATTGGATGCACTGCGGACATTTAAATGCGTATATATTGGATGCACTGCGTAATGTAAATGTAATCGAAAGGAAACGCGGTGAATGGTGTAAATGTAAATATAATCGCTGCGTCTCAGCCTCAGGAATGAACGCGGTGAAGACTTGTTCGATATAATGTAGGAAAGGAAACGCGGTGAATGATTCGCAGGAAACGCGGTGAACTCTTGTTCTTGTTCGATATGTAGGAAACGTTTTCGTTTGCAGTTAAAATACCTCAGGAATGTACGCGTGTTTAGGACACTGGACATTTAAATGCGTATATATTTGATGCACTGCGTAATGTAAATATAATCGAAAGGAAACGCGGTGAATGGCTTTGTGTAAATATGTAAATAGCGCCTTAGGAATGTGCGCGTGTTTTAATAGGGACACAGGACATTTAAATTGTTTAATGGAGGCACTGCTAAATGTAAATATAATGTGCGCGTGTTTAGGACACTTGACATTTAAATGATGAAGGTTTAAATGATGAAGGAAAACGAGTCGCAGTTAAAATACCTCACTGGCTTTGTGTAAATATATGTAATAAATAAATATGTAATAAATAGCGCCTTACCTTGTCCATGAAGGAAAACCATGAAGGAAAACGATGTATAAATGAAAACGATTTGGGAAACGTAAACGCGGTGAAGTCGTGTTGTTTATGTCGTTTCGTGCGGTTTCGTGGTGAAGCGTCGCGGACCGCCTGCGGAGCAAATTTACATTTAACCAATGAGACGTTCCGACCTTACTGGAATTTGTTTATGCGTTATGGCCATGTGGAGCCGTGACGTTCTTTTCACACATTCCATAACAGGGAAAGCCTCAAACGCGTACAAAGGAAAAGAAACAAAGCTGCAACTTGACCAAGAAAAATTTCAATTGTTTTGACAGACCATGGCATGAAATTTTGCTAAACATTTGGTAAGATTTTTCTAACCCAGTGTATAGGAACCCTAGAATAATTCAGTATTTACTATTTCATTTATGTAGAATTTGCATCGGCAAAGTATGGGTGCAGTGAAGCTGACATCAGGCAAATAATGATTGCAATGATCAGTAATGTGGTGAAAGTCAAAAGCAAAGCAAGGTTAACTTCGGAATGTAAGGAAACAAGTGGTCAATGGGAAATGTGAGCAGAAATGTAAAACAGAACTACCAAACGATAAACAAAAATAATTGCTGCAAGTGACCTTCATCATAGTAAAAACAGTTGGTAGTCACTGCATGCATTTAATTGAATAGTCGGTACAGAATTCTTAGTTTGGTAGTTTTATTTCCAGTAACATTTTCTAAATAAAGTATTTTGGACAACTACTCTTGTTTGTTAAATTCAGTAGTTGCATTCTTATAAAATGTTAACTATTAGTTAAATTTGTACAAAAAATTATGACAATTTGTTATACTAAATTATTCCAATTTCATGTTTTATATTTTAGTCATGTATAAAAAACATGAGTATATATATTATATATATATTGTTATTCTATAGAATATGCTATGGAATATTATATTGAATATAGGACATTAGAATATTCTATAGAATATTACAGAGTAAATTCCAATATCTCATAGAATATACTATTACATATTCTATAGAATGTCATTGAATATTCAACAGAATATTCTATAGAATATTTTCGTAAGGGTTCTTGTACTCTTTGTATTAATATTGCCTGTTGGCTGCTTGATTCCTGCTGCTTTTCGAAAGAGGACTCATCACTTTACACCTCAGCTCATGTATTTTCCTTTTTAGTTCCATTTCTTCTTCCTACATTTTAGGTTCACTGGCACATTCTCGGCAGGTACTTCATGTATGCCTAAAGCTGGTTACTTCATGTAAGCCTGACCCCAACTCAACTATAATCCTAACCAAAATTTTGTGTCGGGACACAAAAATCGGCATACATGAAGTAGTCCCCACATTCTCCTTTAAATTCTCAATAGTATCACTGCCACTTTTCCTTTTATTATTTTCTTTTTCATCTTGGGATTGTCGTTTCTTCGTCCCTCCCAGTGTTTCCATTGCATTTCTTCGCATGTCATCTGCTTTCATTTTGTCTTGGTCAGCTTTTTCTTGCTGAATGCGTTCTGCATCTGCGATCTCCTCCATACAATTAATTTGCTCGATTAATACATCCAGCTCTGTCTTCTCTGGGGATATACCAGATGCCTGCTCTTCTTGTCTCGTCTTCTTCCAGTACTTCTTTTGAAGCAGAGTTAGGTGATCGCTGACAGAACTTTGTGATACAGCAAACTTCATGTTAGATGAGACAATTTTCTTCCACGCTGTTTCCCATTGCACTGATCCTTTCTTGTGTTTGAAAGGATTCACCGCCAATACCTCACAACCAAAAGTAACATTGTGTTCTGTTGTCCACTCCATTTGCTATTAAAACACAAGAAATAAGATATTAGTGTATATATTCAGTGTAACCCAACAAACAATCACTTATTCCTTTAAAACCAATTAATTATTTAACCAATTAATAAAGTTATTTGAATGCTTTTATTGCTTGAGCTTAGAACAAAAGCTAGTTTGAAACGAATGATTTTGCACACACGAGCAATCATAACAAAGAATGTTTTAGTTCATTCACAATACTTTAAAGGGCATTGGCAACAAAAATTAAGTTTTTCTAATATGGAAGAACTCGTTTGATCAGCGGTTGTGAGAGTGTCATGGCGTCTTCTTTGTTCAGTAGAAATATATTTTGTTTTTGATTTTTTGATGTATTATTTTGCTTATAATCAATGGTGACCAAGCAAAATTAACTCTTTGAAAATAATACTAGACGAAATTTTGGAAAGCAAGTTGGCACCGTTATTCGACAAGACGTTAGCACCACTTATGGAGTCGCTTGATGACTTAACTAGCAGAATGGATAAACTAATTAACATCAAATTGATTAACTAGAAAAAGGAAACCAAGTATCAAGTATAATCGTTATCTTAGCATTTAACTAAAGTTAAATCGACCCTGGATGAACAAGAGTAGTATAGCCGACGAGAATGTTTAGAAATTATTGGTGTTCCATCTACACCTCACGAAGATAGACTTAATTGTAAAGAAAATTGGATCGGCGCTCGATATAAATATAAATGACACAGATATTTCTGTAAGTCATAGATTGCCAGCCTCGTCTAGTTATAAAGGTAAATCATTGACACAACCGCTAATTGTGAAGTTCGTACGTCGAAATATTAGAGATCAACTGCACAAGTCAACATCAAAGCTGAAGAATCTAACCACCAAAGATATTGGACTTGGCCGACAGGGTGAAGAAAGGAATTATACAATAAATTATTCAATAAAGTATATTTGGACACGTTATGGAAATATTTTTCTCAGAAGAGATGACTCAAGTCCCACAATTCCATTTAAACAATAGAATATGTTTGCCCGGGTCTCTATAACGTTATCGAAACCCGAGAGACGTGTAGGGAGAAGCACGTGTTTTTATTACTTCACGAGGGTTTCGATCACGTTATAGAGACCCAAGCAAACGTATTCTATTATTTTTATAAAATAATTTAGAAACAATTTCTTATACTTTAAATAATTACGATATAACTGTTCAGCAGGCCGTGACGCGGGACAGCTCGCGCGTTACGTAACATGTTTTAAACCGGTTTAACCGGTTCTTCGCAAGCCGGAAAACTACTGAGACTACTGAGACGGTTTTGTTGTTTTAAGTACCTTTGAGTGCCAAGAAGTCAAGTTTTCGTATAGTTTCGCTAATCGTGTACGTTAGTTTGTAAGACAAAGGTTTTCTATTATTTGTATTAATCGTGGCATCGTTATCGACTTCACTGGAACAATATTACGCTTTTGATTTTGATTTAATGCAAATTCTCATTAGTTACTGACGTCATTCCGGTCTCCGTAGCCTGATCGAGACCGGCAAGCTGACCAATCACAGCGTGCGTAGAGTCAAATTATTTTATAATTTGCTACAGAAAGATCTTGATAAACTATAGTAATAGTAAGTAAAGAATGAAAATAATGACTAATAATGCAGGATGTGAAACGCCAATTGCAGGACTTGCAGTAAATCCATAAGGAAGAATGGTAGGAGAATTATTTGCACAATTTTTAATCACAATACTTTCATTGAAAGACTGGAATCATTATAACTCAAACCATACATGGATCTGCCAAACATGTTGTCAATATATCTTTCTATTTAACTCTATTGATAACAATGAACTTTTAAAACTTAACTATAATTCAAATACTCTTTGTTTATGCTACCAAGTTTACAACTTTCATCAACTATTAATAATATACCTAAGTAATAAACCTTAAGTGAATATGCCTTCAAAGGTAAATTTTGACTATTACAATGCCCATGAATTTCATAGTTCTACTGATATACAAAGTACTTTAATAGAAAAATCTTTCTCTATCTTAAATTGTAATATTAGAAGTATTTATGCTAACTTTAATAATTTCAGACAAATGTTGGCAGACCTTCACTACCCTTTTAACATTATTGGCTTAACTGAAACTTGGATTGATGCCACTACAGAAAAATCAATTAATATTGATATACAAGGCTATACTTTTGTTTCACAGCCTACTAATTCAAGGGCCGGTGGCGTTGTGTTTTATATCACAAATGATTAACATTTAATATTAGAGAAGATTTGAACTCTAGTACTAATGAAAGTGAATACTCTGTGGTGTTGTTTATAGACATCCCAAATTTAGAAATATTCCTAAATAACATATATTCTTTAATTGAAATAGCTAATCAAGAGAATAAATTTTGCATCCTACTGAGTGATTTTAACATTAACTTATTAAATTATGAAACTCATGCTCAAACTGAAGATTTTATAAATAGTAGTTCTTATTTTTTTGAACCCAAATACTTCAGCCTACGTGAATTACAAATCACTCTGCCACTCTTATCGATAACATTTTCTTTAATTCAAGTAACTATAAGTGGCAACCTGATATATGATTTATCAGACCACTTATCTAATTTCTTGATAATTAATTAAACATACAATCATCAAAATATAAAATACACAAAAGAGATCTCTTGAATGAGTATTCAAATATCGACTGGTTTGATGTTTCATGGGTAGTCAGATATTAGTCAGTTGTTTCAATCATTCTTTTTAAAAACCACTGAAATTATTGACAAGTATGTACATATTAGACAATTATCAAAAAAGGAAACTAAATTATATTTCACACCATGGATAACCTCGGGATTAAAAGTATCAACACAAAATAAATTATTTAGACATATAAAGACAAGAAATAATTATAGCTATCATAAATATTTCTCTTCTAATCAATCTAATATAAAGAATACATGGAAGGGCATAAAACAATTAATCAGTCTTAAATCTAAAGCCAAGCTCAGACCTACAAAAATTTAAAAAATAGAACAGATTACTAATCCCAAACAAATTGCAAATGAATTTAATAAATACTTTGCAAATGTTGGAAAAAATTAGCAGCTACTACTCCAGTTAGCAATATGTCATTTAATGATTACATAGATCATCCTCAATTTAATTTTTTTCTGTTTCCCATTTCAACATTTGAAAATATTATCTCTGGTTTAAATGATAATAAAGCAGTTGGTCCCTATAGTATCCCTGTTCCTTTATTAAAACTTTTGAAATGTGATATCAAACCCATTGGAAATTCTCTTTAATTATTCAATCACTTCTGGTACTGTCCCTGATCAGATTAAAATTGCCAAGATAATTCCAATTCATAAAAGGGTTCCATATTGCTTACCTCTAATTATAGACCTATATCTATACTCTATTTTTAATAACATTTTAGAGAGATTGATATATAATAGACTAATGGCTTATTTCAACAAATTAAATATTCTCTATGATAATCAGTTTGGTTTTAGATCTAACCATTCCACGTCCCATGCTCTCATAAAATTAGGAATGCTATTGACTCTGCCAGGTACTCATGTGGTATATTTATAGATCTGTGTAAAGCGTTTGACAGTCAATCATAAAATTTTACTAAGTAAACTTGAAAATGATGGCATAAGAGGAACTGCATTTGATTGGTTTGTTTCATAATTAGAGAATAGAAAACAATGTCTCTAGGCCATATTGATTCCGATTATCAACAGACAATTTGTGGAGTACCACAGAGATCGGTGCTGGGGCCTTTATTATTCTTAATTTATATAAATGATACATGTAGTGTTTTATCAGATATAAAACACGAGGCGAAGCCGAGTGTTTTAGATCTTATAAAACACTGCTGCGAGTGTTTTAAACGGCTTAAAAAACGACCAGCATAAAGATACAACACGGTGGTGATTTTCCTTTGTGTTTTCTTCATGCATTATTAATGAGTTTTTTAAGTAATGTTTAAAACATGAGCAGCAGTGTTTTATCAGATATAAAACAAGAGGCGCAGCCGAGTGTTTCAGATCTGATAAAACACTGCTGCGAGTGTTTTAAACGGCTTAAAAACACCAGCATTTGGTAAGTTCGTTGGCGTAGTAATTTTGAAAAATAACGTTGTCTAAGCCGAGAAAATCAAAGCTAAAGTTTATGTAAATTAGGATGAATCTTTATCACATATAAAGATACGACACGGTGGTGATTTTCCTTTGTGTTTTCCTCATGCATTATTAATGATTTTTTTAATTATATATATAAATGTTCTATTATTTTAGAGTTTCATCTTTTTGCAGATGATACAAACTTATTTCTTAGTGATAATAATATTCACAGATTAGAATTAAACAATGTTTCTCAATGGTTAAGTGTTAGTAAATTATCTTTAAACATTGAAAAAACAAGTTTTGTACTATTTCATTCTCCACAAAAAAATCATGCAACAAATGAATTTAAAAATATCAAATAAACCCATTGGACAAGATCGACATGTAAAATATCTAGGTCTCATAATTGATTTGAATCTAAATTGGAAAATCCATGTTCATGAAATGTGCAAGAAAATATCCAGAGGCATTGGTATCTTCACTAGGTTGAGACATTATGTTAACAGAGAAGTTTTATGCCAACTTTATTATTCTCTTATATATCCGTTAATTATATATTGCCTACTACCTATTCTTATATTGCAAAGGAAGGCAGTAAGAATGACCTTCTCTAAACCAGATGATCATTCTGATCCCTTGTTTAAACAATTTCAATTTCTTAAAATAGTAGATCTTATAAACTTTCAAAATGTAGTTTTCATGTATCAATTTTCATGATAACTTATTACCTGTTGTATTTGATAACTATTTCCAATCAATTGCATCAAAACATCATTATAAAATAACATGTACACAACAAGCGCTCTGATTGGTCAATACCCGTGTTTGGGTCAGAGTATCCAAACACGGAAATTTCCCACCGTAGCTTTTTTTAAAAATGTCGGGCAATAATTTTCTTTCAAGTTTGGACAATATATTTAACGAGAGCGAAGACAGTAAACGAAGGTTTATTATAACGACGGAGAAAGAAGTAGACGAGTTGGTCGAGAATGCACAAGCACAGAGTACGAAATACAAAACAATGTACTACGTCAACATATTTAAAGGTATGTATAAACGTATATTTACAATTTTAATTCTCATTAACATTCATTAGGAACAAAAAATTATAATTTAAATGCTAAGTTTTCATGGTAACAGAGATTCTAATATCTAAACGCTTTCATTTTGAAGAATTGCATGAAATGGACAATGAGACGTTGGACAGCAACCTACGTTTATTTTACGCTGAAGTAAAGGTGTAAGACGGCAAAGATTATAGTAGGTCCACTCTGCTAAGAATACGAAGTGGTTTGGAGAGGCATCTCAACAGTCCACCACATAACAAAGGCATGACAATAGCAGCGAACCCTACATTCAAGAGGTCCAACATTGTCCTGAATGCTAAAATTAAATAATTGAAACGTGAAGGTAAACAAAGCGTAAAACACAAACCAGCGCTTGAGCCCGAAGACCTGGTGAAGCTGAAGAGCAGTGATGTACTCGACTGTTCCAATCTCCTTGGATTACAGCGAAATGTGTGGTTTAACACAACCCTCTTTTGGTGTCGTCGAGGTCGCGAAGGTCGAAGAGATTTGACAAAACAAAGCTTCGTGTTTGCTCAAGATCCGACTGGCGAATAGTATGTAACGATGGCCCATTGCGAATCGTCAAAAAATCATCCAGGTGGAATAAATGATACGGAGAGCTTTAAGCATATGGGACGAATGTACAAAACCCAACAAGAAAATGATGGGGCTACAGTGCCTTTATATATCCAAACTAAATCCATCCTGCAAAGCCTTATTCCAGACCCAAAACGTCAGTGGTCGTCGGCCGATACCGTTCGGTACGAAAACCGTCCTCTTGGTGTGAATAAACTCAGATATGAAGATTATTAGTTCAGCTGCTGGCTTGTCTACAATTTACACCAACCATTGTGTAAGAGCGACATCCATTACCCTTTGGTACGATGCTGGCTTGACCAACCGGCACATCATGTCCATTTCAGGCCACCGAAACGAGAAGTCGCTTCAGCACTACAACCGAAGACCATCAACATCACAAGCTCTTGGTGATGAAAGTTTTGATGAGCATCATGAAGGAAGGACACATGTCCTTCAGCTTGCTTCCAAATCAAATGCCCCAGCAACAACAACGATCACTTCGCAGACTTCAAGTCGTCAGCCTCCAAGCATAATTCACCACTTTTACCCTCAAAACCATGTGTAAACAAACACGAAAGTTCGTACTATGCACGCGAGCATGCGTAATCAACAATATGGTTGTAACTAAGAGATGTTCTTGGGGAACATGCAAAAATGACACAAGGTACCCGCATCTTCTGAATACAAACGCAAACGGTGATCCTGTGAATTTTTACCATTTTCCTGGCACTAAAAGATCAGCAGAAAGGAAAAAATGGATAATAGCGTGTCATCGCGGCGATAGTTTTGCGTGTACAAAGGACAGCTACGTATGTAGTCTTCATTTCGTCGGTAGTAATGGCCCAACAAAAGACAACCCCGATCCTATATCTGCTGTTACAAGCGACGAAAAGGTAACCTACAAACTGTTTTATATATCTTGTTCGTTTGGTCTTATGTATTTTCAAACTTATTAACAAGTTTTTTTTATTTCAAGGCTAAGCGACTTTCATGCAAGAGAGTCGCTAGAACTCAACCAAAAAGACGACGAGCTTTTGAGAAAGAAGTCGCGAAGTCCCTCTTGGACTTAGCATCAAGCACAGTGAATACGTACAGGTCGGAAGAAGATCTGTCGATCGCCGAAAGTTTGCTGAATTTAAGCGAGAAAGGATTCGACGACTCACAACCAGCAGACGATTCAGGCGCTTTTATAACCAACGACGACATGGAGAATATTGAACAATCTGTTCCAGTTAGAACTTCTTCACCTGTTAATGCGACAAAGAATCGCAGTACACAGGTCAGTAGTAAAATGTGTTTAATATATTTTATCCTAATCTTTGCAGCAAAAGTTCCTTTCCTGTTGCAATAGCCGATGAACAATATAAGTTATTGTTGCGCACCTTGATATAAACAATGTATATATTGTTTGTAGACTGACCTCGAACTTGTGGACATTTCCCCTTACTCAGACCAAGTGCTAAAAGACTGTAAGAAGTTGAGGAGATATTTATTTATGGCCTTGTTGGGTGACCCGAAAAATACCGTACATTACACAGGTATAGTATATAAAGCTTCACACCGAATTGTTATTCTATTTTGTCATTGACAAATATAAGTCGACATGTCAATTATATTCATAAGCTAATAAACACTTTCGTGTAATAAGTCACGATGTTTTGTCATATTTCATAAAAGGTTTAACCAAGGAGTGTATTCAATTGCTTTATGGACACCTCAAGAAAAAGGCAAGTAAATTAAAGATGTGGAAAGGAACAAAAACTGCAAATCAAAAACAGCCAATATGTATATACTTGTTCAGTATATTGCCATATATATTCAATATACACTATTTTAATTTGTGACAAGTACTGAACTATCTTAATTTTCTTATCTATCTGTTTGCTGAATGTACCAAAAAGATCACTACAAAACACTAACCATTAGAGAACAATTCATGATGACCCTGGTTAGACTCAAGTGAAATCCAACATTGCAGATGCTTGGAAACAGTTTTGGAATTTCTGAATCTTCCTGCAGCAGAATAGTTACAAGCTGGATATTATTTTTGGTAAAGGAATTACAATTTATTTTACATTTTGCTACACTTTCTGAAATGGAAGGTTTACGAAGACCAGATATTTTCCGAGACATACCAGATCTCAGAGCCATAATAGATTGTACTGAATTTTTCATTGAGAAACCATCGCAGCCATGTAGCCAACGCCAAAGACATAGTCAGTACAAGTCTGCAAATACTTTTAAGCTTTTAGTCTCACTCTCCCCAATTTGCCATTTTAATTTTGTCTCAAATTTATTTACTGGGTCAATAAGTGATAAATCCATTGTTCAAAAAAGTGGATTTCTTAGCTTATTGGAAGCAGGCGACGTAGTTATGGCAGACAAGGGATTCAATATACAGGATATACTTGCTCTTCATAATGTTTATTTATTGGCTCCTCCAATTATGAGAAAGAACAAGATTTCTGAACGTGCCTCAACATTAACTCGAAGAATAGCTGCAGCCAGAGTACATGTGGAGAGGGTGATCAGGAAACTGAAACTATTTAGAATTTTAAGAAGTCCCATCCCACTAACCCTTAAACCATATATAAGTTCAATAGTCACTGTATGTGCTGCATTAGTCAACCTTCAGCCAAGTATTATTAAAGAGTAGAGATGTAATTTGCATAATAATTATTTATCAGCATATTAATCCTTCATCTGGCAGGTTTCTAGGATCTCCTTAATGAATGAAAACATCTGCCATTTAATGACACAGTAAAATTAATAAGTTGCCAAATTGCAACACTGCCAGGTAAAGGGTTAATGATACTCATTTAATACAAATATTAACATATCTATTGACTTAAGTAAGTAATAATAAGGTGTTGCTCCAAGTGACAAACCATATACTGGTCAAGTAGAGAAAACATCTACTTTTTTACTCTTACACTATGGTTTGTCATTCAGAGCAACACTTCATTATCATTATACTCCACCTGAGTTCAGCTTAATACTTGTTCTTAAAGTATGTAAGTTAATTATCATATTACTATTTTTCAGATTTATTTCATAAAATTAATTAATGTGCAAATAGTGTTGCATATCCCATAGCCTTTTGAAATGCTTTCTGTATTCCTCAGCTTCCCCATCATTGAACCGCTGATGGTGTTTCTTTATGTACTGCTCTGGGTTTCTTTCATATTCATCTAAGTCCTGTTTTTAAAAGTAGTAGATTCACATTATTGCAACAGACAATTTGCATTTTTCGACATATTTTCACTTATTTCTACAACTATTGGACTGCTTTGCAGGTATTCACTATCTAATTTGCCCAGAATGCTGGCAAAGCATTGTATAGTATATGTAATCGTGCAAATAACAAAAATTTTGCTGACCTCGAATAAATGTTTGAAAAACAAAACCATGTATATTCCACAACTGTTGGTTGATGCTGGCTGTCTTGGAAGCTGTAAATATAAAAAAATTGGCTTTGTATTTACATGTATATTGTCATGTATAATTTGTCAATAAAAAATTGCTAGCTAACATTTTAATAGAGAAAAATAAATCCAAGAATAAATGGAAAAGCTACTTTGGCAGTTTCACCTTACCTTGAGAAGGTGGTGTGGTAGTTTGGCATGTTTCTTTGGAATATTGTTGAGTGTGCAAAGATGATTGAGATACCTATAACCAAAAAAGTGGTTTATAGTTGTGCTGATATGTACATTAAAGTAATTCCAATACAACACTGTTAATTATTGATAGAATTGTAATTTTATTATATGAAAATAATTACCTAATTATGTATTGATATTCTGTTTGTCTGTTAGACTTGTCCCAGGTCAAAGAATCTAACATCAGGATGTGCCTAAAATTACAATTTGCAATAAATTAGCACTCTAAACTTAAACACCAATGATATACTATACTTCTTAATTGAAACAGATTGTCATACCATGGAGTCAATATTGTAAGAAACCAATGGTAACTATAATGGGAAAAACAGTAAATTTTACAGGAATTTCTAATACAAATTAAACAGTCAAATCAATAGTTAATTACAATTAAAAAAAACAAAGTAAACCTTCGCACAATGGGTATTACAATATACTCCGCTTCAAAGTGACTGGTGGTAAAAAATGACTCGGCTGCCTTCAATCTTGTTGGCCTAAAAGTAAATTACATTTATTGAGTACTTTGAATATTTTTTTTCGGGTCTGGAAGAAACAAGTCAGACAATCATTTGCATGTTAATAGGTATAATTACCTATCAGAAACAGTATACCCCTCTTGTTCACCACATAAAATGGAGTAGAACAGGCAATCTACTACAGGGAACTGACATGACGTTTGTTCACTATAATTAAATGAAACTAGTGTTAGCTTTTCCCCTTCCTATATTTTAAATGGTTGTTTTATTCATACATACAACAGCAATGCACTTGCAATGTTGTCATTAATCATCTCACTTAGGCCCAGTGTATCTAAGTCATGTGATGTGATGTCAACACCATTTATGTTGGTAGATAACTGTTTCTGCATTCCTGCATTTTGCGGCTCATCCTCCATGACAACAGTTATTTCATCAGGTTCTATGTTTATAAATCATAATATATTTGTTTTTAATACAACCTATTGAGTGGCTATTTCAAATCAATGTCTAAATGCAATAACTGCAAACAGCATATTGGTGATATTAGTGATCATTAAAGAACTCAAAGAGGTTAATAAATTGTTGCATACCTTCTGAAGTTTGTTTTTGTTGTTCAACTTCAGGTGGTTCAACTTCAGGGGGACCAGCTTCAGGTGTTTCTGCAGACATATCATGAGGGTTGCATTCTAAAATAAATCAGACTTATAAGTTATAGTTATCAAATTTACACCAGTAGCTGAAAATTAAAACATATACCGGTATATAGTGCATATATAAAAGTTAACTAAAATAACAAAAGTTAACACACCTTCTTTCACTAAACTTTTATATTCTAAAATGAGTAAAGGTGCAACTTGAGCAATCCAATATTTTTCCAGTTGAACACATACTTTAGCCATGAATGTGACATCATATGGTACTTCAGTGCAATGAACCCCCTTGGTTGTCCATACAACAAAATCACATAGAGTTAAGCCACTGACGAACATCTGCATCTGTACCTGGTAATAATATCTGCAGCTAGGTTGCAACTCAAATTTACCACCATTCATTACCCCTCCAATTTCTTTGGTAAGAAATGCCGTCTTAGCATCTTCATCTTTATGTACCCAAGGACATTTGTATTCTACAACCACTCTATTGCAACCAGTGATACACCTACAACTGCGAATGTTATCGAGGCTTGCTCCCATGAATGGTTTTGAAGCTGATATAAAAAAACCGCAGTCGAGCAACTGGACCTTATGGTGTAGATGGCTCTGTACATTCAGATATGCCTTTCTTGCTTTTTCTTCCATTTTAAGCCCCCATCGCCTTGGGTCATTGGGCACATTATCATTACAGGTATTCACGTTAGGTATATTAATAGCCACAGTATGTTTGGCAAGTCGAGTAAAACCACTTGTCGCTTTTCTTAGTATTGTGTTTTGCCCAGTGAAATAATCCTTGCATTTAAATGCCGTCAGGAACCCTTGTTTGTGGATGTACCACTCTTTGCATTTCCATTGGCCAGTTGTTGCTTGGTTGATCTTGTTGACTTCATCATCAGTGAAAATTAGATTAGGGAGTAGTTGTGTTGGGTTGAGTGACTGACATTTCTGTAATAATTCTATAACCTTGCATGCCATGATTGCTTTCTCGTTTGATGTTGGTGTTTCAGTCCGTGCAGGACTCTGAGCTGGGTTTGGTGGTGTGTGGTACAATTTCGTTAGCAGAGGAAAAATGGGTGAAATGGGATTCAAGGTTGCCATTCTAGAGGTAAACAATGCTATCTCTTCCTTTGTGGTTGCTTGCTTGTGCTTTTCTTGCCGTAAATCAAAATCTTTATTCTGATACCACTTGTAAGGTCGTTTCTTCTCCTTTAACAACGGCGCAGCCTTTACCTTTCGTGATGTGTAGATCCTTCACTTCACAAGGCTCTAGATTACCCCGGGCTTTCTTCACCCACTGACAAGGGCCACTTGTCACACTTTCCTCCCCTCGACTGTTGAGAAAATCCTCCAGTGAATACATCGCGGCAACGATATATTTACATCCACCGTCTCTCCCACCTTTGCATTTACAGAATGCTTCCAATACACTGCCTCTATTTGCTCCCCGACCTTCTAAAATAAACCACAACTCGTAGAACTTCTTGCCGTCGTCTGTCTTAGATTTCATGCTTGGTTTCACTTTCCCGACGTACACATGAACACCACTGTCTTTTAAAAACAGCGTTTCCAACGATTCCACATACCCAGCCGAGAATAATCTGTAATCATCGTATGATTTATAAGAATCAAGTCCTTGCTTGTCATACTCGGTAGAATGATAAATCAAATAATTAAAAATATCGTACAACCCGAATGGCGGCGACTGTATGAAGTTATTTTCGGTTTTCATAGCAAATGGATTACTGATTTGCATCTCATGAATAAACAACCGCTGCTCCAGACTTTTTTCTTGGTCGTCCTTTTCAAAATTCGGATCAAGGGGCAACCCCATTCTTTCAACTGAAGAAGCAATTTCGATCAACGCAGGCTTTAGATGGCCGCTCACGGTAACACCACAATCCGATAAATATTGCTGCAGTTCTCTGATGCTCATTGATTTGAACTTG
Organism: Chrysogorgia sp. JL179-B06; assembly: GCA_035772405.1. NCBI lineage: Eukaryota > Metazoa > Cnidaria > Anthozoa > Scleralcyonacea > Chrysogorgiidae > Chrysogorgia > Chrysogorgia sp. JL179-B06. The sequence goes on from JAYKKM010000209.1 coordinate 2,130,825, forward strand.
TCGGTTGAATTTACATGCGACATCGTTATTCATATGATTTAATCGAAAGTAAAACCTTTCAGTTCAATATATTTAGCGATCAGCGAACAACGCCGGCTGTCTGCTCAATAACTTTATTTATTGCGTGCTCGCGTGCATAGTACGAACTTTCGTGTTTGTTTACATTTTTGACCACGGACAAGTACACGTGGTTTTGAGGGTAAAAGTGGTGAATTGCCTTACTCATCCGCCAATCAGCTTTTGCATCTTACGCAAAACTGCGTAGGTCAATAGCCAATCAAAACCCTTCTTATAAGCCTGAGAACAACAATTGCCTAAGTCACAGCGTGACTTAGGCATAAATTCCAAGATGGCGAAATCTACTGGGCATTTCAAGTTAGACCAAGTTCTTCTTTTGTTAGACGATGAGAATGCGGATTTAAGTGGTAAGTTAGGAAACTAAAAATATTTTGAATGTTTTCTGTTACATTTTATCATGTTTTAGCGTAGGGAATCCACTTGTATTTAAGAATTTTTTAGTAGAATAGTAAGGGTTTAATGTGGTGTTCTTATAAGCACGTGCAAATATTCTTCTTGCATATTTTCGAAATAATCCTGTCATTTAAGAACTCTACATTTATATGTGTCTTATTTGTGTTTTGTTTATTCAATTGCTCCCTGGACTACTTTGAAATACCACTGTTATTTTGAAACTTTGATAAGAGAAAAATCAAATAGTATGTTTTGATAAACAAATTACATGATTGTGTATGATTATTTTCTAAGGTAGTGAAATTGACTGTCCGGATTTAGACAGTGACTACAATCCAAGCGATAGTGAAACGATGGGAGATACCAACGAGCCCGAGTCGGCTGGGAATCGGAACCTGAAGCATGCGATGAGAGACCCATCAAACGTCACAATCATATAACACCCGAGAACTGGAAGCGACAAGTGACCAAAAATAAAAGGCTCAAGGGTGATGGATACCAGAATGCAAAAGGCAAGAGAGACCAGCCAAGGTGATGGGTCCACCATGCCTATCAGCTTATTGTCAAAAGTCAAATCTGCGGAACTGCCAGTCGTTGAGTGAAGAGCAAAGGAAGGAGATATTTGACCAGTTTTGGTCAATGAATTCTTGGGAAGAACGCCAGCTGTATGTCTTTGCCTGTTGACAAGGTAATTTCAGGCTTTGATCCAATTATAGGCTAAAGTATAATTTTTTTTTACCTGGAACAAACAAAAGTATTAGTTCCATTATTACATTTAATTCCATTATTTTCCTTCTTTGAAGGTTGACATCAAGCAGAAGAAAGGTGGTACTTCATCTAGACGGAATACTTCCTTGTCGTACCATGTGAAACTTAGTGACGCAACTGAGGTGCCAGTCTGCAAACCTCTTTTTGCCTCTACACTTTGTCTTTCTCAGAGAACTATTGGTTCATGGATGAAGACCACTGACAACAATGCTGCGCAACAACCAAAGATAAATAAGACAGGTACAGCAGCACTTGTACAACAAATACATCTGATTGATAATCATGCCTATAACGTTTATTCGGCATGATTACTTTATTGGCCAAGTACGTTGTTCTAATAATAATAATATACTGCTACAATATGTTGTGTGTATTTAGGTGTATAATTTTAGGACTACAAAATTACTACGTCACTTAAATCTTGTTCCTTCTCTTTTCAGGAAAACATGTGGCTGATGCAGATTGCAATTTCTTGAAAAATTGGCTTTCAGGCTTGCCAACTGTTCCATCGCATTACTGCCACAATGTTCCTGCATATAAGGAAAATAAATTTCTTGAACCGGGGAGAACAAAAAGTCTGCTGGTGAAGCTGGTATGAGGGTATAGTTGGCGAGAAATTTTTCAGCATCGTTTTCGACCAAGAGAGGTTTTCCATATTCACATCGTGCAAAGACCAGTGTGATGTGTGCATCGGGGCTAAGCATGGGAATGTGGATCAAGACAAATATAATGCCCATATAAATGCCAAGAATGAAGCTCGAGGTGAGAAGGCAAAAGATAAGGAGGCAGCAAATGAGAAACTATCTGTTTGGACTATGGATGTACAGGCTGTGCTCGTTTGTCCTAAGACTAAAGCAAGTACAATGTACTATTAGACTAAACAATTACACCTGCTACAACCTCGGCAATAAACAAGGTTACTGCTACCCTTGGGAAGAGCATGAGGGTAATTTAAGTGCAGAGGTATTTGCCCATCTTCAATACCAGCACTTTTCAAATATTCTTAATGCTAACCCAGCCATTGAGAAGATCATTGTTTGGAGTGATGGCTGTGGATATCAAAACCGGAATGCAGCGCTCAGCAATGTTTATTTCCATTTTGCAAAATAATACAACGTTGTCATCGAGCAGAAATATCTGGTTGTAGGGCACACTCAAATGGAGTGTGACTCTATGCACAGCACGATTGAGCGAAAGATCGTAGCAGATATCTTCACGCCTCGTGACTACTATGTGATATTTAAATTTAGTAAATGTAGTATTGCAAACAGACAAACTTAGCTTGCTACTTGATACTACAAATGTAAAACTTGCCTAAGTCATAATTGCAAAGAAATGTGATGCCTCAAACGTTAAATTGCCTAACTCACAGGCTGTTCACTGCAATATTTACCTAAGTCATATATAGCCGTTATGTAATCTTTGTGCGAGTAAACTATAATTGTATTCTATTTCCGTTGTAGTCATACCTTCTTGTTTAAAAAATCAAGAAAAAAGAACATTCCGTTTGCCAGAAAATATTTTTTCTTGTTTTTCTCAAAATGTCAGAAAATTAGTTAGGCTATGAGGCTGACGATTCTGAAAAAAATAATACGTGGTTAAAAGAAAGGACATCAAACCATTGCAAAAAAGAGTGCCAAACGCTTCCCTTGGAAATAGGTGATGCAGTCAAAGTTAAATATGGTTCACGTTGGTTCGACACAGAAGTAGCCGAAATTGGGGAACCAAAAAGCGAGGAAGGTAAGGCAGTCTCATGTTCTTTGAGAAATGCGAAAGCCTAACTAGTTTTTCTGAAATGTGTCGGAAGGCAATGACATAACTTTTTTTACCTTTTGTTTTAATTTCTTAGTGGCAGAAACTGATGTCCAATTTCCTTCATTTCTCAAGACAGCGGATGATCATTATAAACAATTTCTTGCCAAGACGAAATAGAATATGTCTCAGAAGTAAAACGAAAAAGAAATGAGAAGCAACAAGTCAACGTGTCCAAATCTGTTCATGCAGATTCCTTGTACGAGATGCTGGAATGCGAGGCCCTAATAGAACCAGTGAGTGACAATGAGAAAAATTCTGTACTTGCTGAAAACTTGACCAATGTGAGTAGTGGTTTTAACCGTATAGGCGTAGACAATTGATACGTTTTATGCTTGCATATATCGAGTTAATCAATTACGTGCAGGCTATGGTCAGCCATAGCTATATATATATATATATATATATATATATATATATATATATATATATATATATATCGATATTTTTGTGAGTGTTTGTTTCACTCTCCAAGATCTACTAGAAAAGCATCGGATGTTTGTCCCGTACCGAAGCCGCACTACGGCACATAATGGGTGACCCGCGTACGATCTAACAGGCGTAAACCCTTTTCCCCCGGATTGGTTTGTGGACGAGAGTGCACAAGCCGGTAAAAGCGTGCTAATATAGAATGGTATTTAAAATGATTGTTTCATTACTATACTTACTTCCATTTTCCACACACACGATTAACTTTTAACGATAGAAGCCCTCCACTCCCCAGCAATCTTGAAATAAATCAAGACTCCAGCCCTTGTGACACTGGACGGCGGGTTAAAAGGTGGAGGCTAAAACAGAAATGATGTTCAAAGTTCAGGGTCGTGGACACATGTGGCGTTCTGGGAATATTACTTCTAAGAACAGGAAGTGAAAGTACAAATTTTTACATATTTATTTATGTTGTCCACTAGAGTGCTCAAGCAAAGTAAACTGAGCGAGCATATATATATCGATATTTTTGTGAGTGTTTGTTTCACTCTCCAAGATCTACTAGAAAAGCATCGGATGTTTGTCCCGTACCGAAGCCGCACTACGGCACATAATGGGTGACCCGCGTACGATCTAACAGGCGTAAACCCTTTTCCCCCGGATTGGTTTGTGGACGAGAGTGCACAAGCCGGTAAAAGCGTGCTAATATAGAATGGTATTTAAAATGATTGTTTCATTACTATACTTACTTCCATTTTCCACACACACGATTAACTTTTAACGATAGAAGCCCTCCACTCCCCAGCAATCTTGAAATAAATCAAGACTCCAGCCCTTGTGACACTGGACGGCGGGTTAAAAGGTGGAGGCTAAAACAGAAATGATGTTCAAAGTTCAGGGTCGTGGACACATGTGGCATATATATATATATATATATATATATATATATATATATATATATATATATATATATATATATATATATATATATATATATATATATATATATATATATATATATATATATATATATATATATATATATATATATATATATATATATATATATATATATATATATATATATATATATATATATATATATATATATATATATATATATATATATATATATATATATATATATATATATATATATCTATATATATATATATATATATATATATATATATATATATATATATATATATATATATATATATATATATATATATATATATATATATATATATATATATATATATATATATATATATATATATATATATATATATATATATATATATATATATATATATATAATATATCTATCTATCTATCTATCTATCTATATCTATCTATCTATCTATCTATCTATCTATCTATCTATCTATCTATCTATCTATCTATCTATCTATCTATCTATCTATCTATCTATCTATCTATCTATCTATCTATCTATCTATCTATCTATCTATCTATCTATCTATCTATCTATCTATCTATCTATCTATCTATCTATCTATCTATCTATCTATCTATCTATCTATCTATCTATCTATCTATCTATCTATCTATCTATCTATCTATCTATCTATCTATCTATCTATCTATCTATCTATCTATCTATCTATCTATCTATCTATCTATCTATCTATCTATCTATCTATCTATCTATCTATCTATCTATCTATCTATCTATCTATCTATCTATCTATCTATCTATCTATCTATCTATCTATCTATCTATCTATCTATCTATCTATCTATCTATCTATCTATCTATCTATCTATCTATCTATCTATCTATCTATCTATCTATCTATCTATCTATCTATCTATCTATCTATCTATCTATCTATCTATCTATCTATCTATCTATCTATCTATCTATCTATCTATCTATCTATCTATCTATCTATCTATCTATCTATCTATCTATCTATCTATCTATCTATCTATCTATCTATCTATCTATCTATCTATCTATCTATCTATCTATCTATCTATCTATCTATCTATCTATCTATCTATCTATCTATCTATCTATCTATCTATCTATCTATCTATCTATCTATCTATCTATCTATCTATCTATCTATCTATCTATCTATCTATCTATCTATCTATCTATCTATCTATCTATCTATCTATCTATCTATCTATCTATCTATCTATCTATCTATCTATCTATCTATCTATCTATCTATCTATCTATCTATCTATCTATCTATCTATCTATCTATCTATCTATCTATCTATCTATCTATCTATCTATCTATCTATCTATCTAATCTATCTATCTATCTATCTATCTATCTATCTATCTATCTATCTATCTATCTATCTATCTATCTATCTATCTATCTATCTATCTATCTATCTATCTATCTATCTATCTATCTATCTATCTATCTATCTATCTATCTATCTATCTATCTATCTATCTATCTATCTATCTATCTATCTATCTATCTATCTATCTATCTATCTATCTATCTATCTATCTATCTATCTATCTATCTATCTATCTATCTATCTATCTATCTATCTATCTATCTATCTATCTATCTATCTATCTATCTATCTATCTATCTATCTATCTATCTATCTATCTATCATCTATCTATCTATCTATCTATCTATCTATCTATCTATCTATTCTATCTATCTATCTATCTATCTATCTATCTATCTATCTATCTATCTATCTATCTATCTATCTATCTATCTATCTATCTATCTATCTATCTATCTTATCTATCTATCTATCTATCTATCTATCTATCTATCTATCTATCTATCTATCTATCTATCTATCTATCTATCTATCTATCTATCTATCTATCTATCTATCTATCTATCTATCTATCTATCTATCTATCTATCTATCTATCTATCTATCTATCTATCTATCTATCTATCTATCTATCTATCTATCTATCTATCTATCTATCTATCTATCTATCTATCTATCTATCTATCTATCTATCTATCTATCTATCTATCTATCTATCTATCTATCTATCTATCTATCTATCTATCTATCTATCTATCTATCTATCTATCTATCTATCTATCTATCTATCTATCTATCTATCTATCTATCTATCTATCTATCTATCTATCTATCTATCTATCTATCTATCTATCTATCTATCTATCTATCTATCTATCTATCTATCTATCTATCTAT